>JBBDGP010000129.1:1860000-1870000 GCA_037952835.1 Lithobates septentrionalis
GGGCCGAATAATTTTGCACGCACCACTTTTCAGTTTTTTAATTGCTAAAAAAATTTAAAATATCCAATAGATTTCGTTCCACTTCACAATTGTGTCCCACTTGTTGGTGATTCTTCACAAAAAATTAAAATTTTATATCTTTATGTTTGAAGCCTGAAATGTGGCAAAAGGTTGAAAAGTTCAAGGGGGCCGAATACTTTCGCAAGCCACTGTGTGTGTGTATATATATATATATATATATATATATATATATATATATATATATATATATACACACACACACATGCAAAAAGGTACACACACACGCATATATGCACGTGTGAGGGACATGTAAACATCTCTGGACGACTGTATATTGTGTGTAACTATTTAGATACTTGGTTACTTACCACCCTGCAGATGGAGGTGGTGTAATCCCCCAAGGAAATGTTGGTGATGAGGAAGGAAATGATAGGAAAGGAATGGGAAGGGAAAGTTAAAAAGGGGAAAGGGTAATGGAAGGGAATATGGGGGGGGGGTGGGGGGAAGGGAAAAAGCAGAAAAGGAAGAAAAAAGGAGTGAAAAGGAAAAAAAAAGACAATTACGGGACTAGGAATGACCCCAGAGAAGTGAAATGATGCAAAAGAACATGTTTGAATGTATGACTGTAACAATACATATAGTAAACACTAAGATTTAGATAACTGTATGGATCTCAATTTCTTCATTGAGGCCATGGGGCATTAAAGTATTAAGAGTGTAAATCCAGAAAGTTTCTAGTTTACACAGGCATTGGAATCTTTCAGCTGGTGTATATTTCTCTGGTATACATTCAATAATCCATACTTGGAGAGCAGAGGTGACATTTGGATGGTGATTGTTGAAATGACGTGACACTATATTGTGGACTGCCCTCCTTTACTGCCCGACGGTGTTCCCCAAACCTAGCTCGCAGGGCTCTGATGGTTCTACCAACATATAGAATTCTGCACGGACAGGCAGTACACTGTCGTGGAGCAATTATAAAATGAGTTAAGAGTGAACGTTTTGTCGTTGGCAACAAAACTTTTTTTTGCCATGGGAAATGTGTGAGAAAGTAAGGCACAAAGCCTTATTACAACGAAACATACCTATTAATGGGATTAGTGTGAGTTGTTTCAGGATAGTTGTCTTGGTTTGAGATTTTATTTTACTGGGCGCAATTTTTCTTTTACCACTCGGGGCCTTGCGATATGCAAACTTGGGTAATGTGTGGAGGGACATGGTTAGATGGGGATCCTGTGTTAAAATGGACCAATGTTTTTTAAAAACATTTTCCATTTTCTTATGGCTAGCATGATATTGTGTAATGAATCTAGTGACAGATTCAGAAGTCTTTTTCTGCGAAATGGGCATGTTCTCTGCGTGATACGCAGAGCATGCTTCATCCACCAGATAGGGGGAAAACCTTTATCAGTATATGGACTTTTTGTTCTATACCAGGACTTTTTCTTCATACTGATCAATTATGATCATTAATACTGATGTTGCTATAACTTGTGTTCATCATTTTTATTATCCTTGATATTGTATGTACATTGTGTTTTTTTTAGTTTACTTGCCTAATAACCCAGTGTTTGCCCCTATCGTTGCACCATCTTTCCTTTTCTACTGTGTTGCTCATTGTAGCTTATCTATGTGCAACAGATTGGCCAAACACTTGCTTATGTTTTAGTTTAAATAACCCTCCCTTTCTTATTTGCCCCTCTTGTCATTGTTCCTAGACACATGCACACAGATGTATATAGTTTGCCTATGTATAAAATTGATCTCATACATCAATTGGAGGATTCCAAATACAGTATATTAGATGAATTATATACCATTCTTCCACCAAACTATTTTTCTCCAACCTTACACTCCCGTCACTGGCCGGACGCCAAATATGGAGACGCATGTAAAAGAATGAGACGCATTGAAGACCTTTTCATCTCAGCCAATCAACAGTGGTGGGATGGCTTCTTTTTAAAACAATATTTACGGTCCACAATTTCACCACGAGGACTCCGTGTATTTAAGGGATGTTCATTTTTGGATGCAGATCTCCGCTCAGAGTGGGAGGGCGTTGCGGAGTTCTGCACCCAGAAATGGATACAAATTTTAACCACCCATAGAGATAGAAGGTTTCAGATTCTTCATCAGAAAATTGGAGCAACATTGATGAATTATGTTCCATTCATCCCCACTTACCTTTAGAGTGGCTCAAAACATTAAAACTAAACACTAAAAAGAGTGAGGACTCCATGATTAAAATAAAACTAGGAAAGTTTAAAAGAGATTTCGATGACTACAATTTCAAAAAAGTATTCATTTGGAAAAGAACTACCGTATATACTCGAGTATAAGTCGATCCGAGTATAAGTCGAGGCCCCTAATTTACCACAAAAAACTGGGAAAAACGTATTGACCCGAGTATAAGACGAGGGTGAGAAATGCAGAGGGTCAACAATGCCCATCTGCAGCTGCATGCCTCCCTGTGTCCTGTGCAGCCTACCTGTGTCCTGTGCATGTGTCCTGTACATGTACATGTGTCCTGTACATGTGTATGTGTCCCTGTGTCCTGTACATGTGTATACATGTGTCCTGTACATGTGTCCTGTGTGCATGTGCAGCCTACCTGTGTCCTGTGCAGCCTCCCTGTGGTGATCTCCATCCTCCCTGTGGCGATCTTCATCCTCAGACGGTGGCCGGCGTGTGATGATACTGTTCGGCGGCCATTCCACTGTTCAAAAGCCACGCCTCCTCCTCGTCTGTGATAGGCAGTCAGCGGTCAGCCTATCATGGACATTCTCTCATTCTCATACCACGGACGAGGATGAGAGAATGTCCGTGATGGGCTGAACAGCTGTCAGTGTACAGCCTATCACAGACGAGCAGGAGGCGCGGCTTTTGAAAGCTGGAATAGCCTCCGAACCGTATCATCACACGCCGGCCGCTGTCTGCCTGCATGACACGCTGATCATGCAGACAGACGGCGGTGACTCGAGTATAAGTCGAAGGGGGCACTTTCAGCCCAAAAAAAAGGGCTGAAAAATTTGACTTATACTCGAGTATATACGGTACACCCTTATTTCCTCCCCCACCTTTGATGCCACCAGGTTCCCATACTCCCACTTACACTAATCAGACCGTATCTGTCATTATCTCAGATTCCATTTTATTGGCAACTACTGATAATGAACCGATCCATCCTGTTAGTGTCTGCAGTTCCTCAGAAGTTGTCTTTTCATTACCTTATCAGCAGGCGGACCACCAGCCTAGTATACCACCAGTCATCTTTGGAGGTTCACTATCACGACCCTCACTTTTTTAGTCCAGACCTCCCGATCCAGCCCAACCAAAATAAAAATCAAACACGAAGAAGAGGCAGGAGAGGGGGAAGACACATGTCCAGACACACTACCCCCAGACAAATTGCGGAAACTTTTAAAATCTACAATTTGTCCACCCAGAACCTGAATGAACAAGAATTATCACGATTAGCCCGGGGCCTCAACTTTGCCTCTACCACCGTGCCCAATTCCTTTACAATGTTCAAGGATCTCAACAAATTTGTTCGTAATTTGACCTTAAGGAGACATTATAACATGAAGGCTAATAAAGTTTCCACTGTAGAGGCAGATCCTTCTGCCGATAATCATCTTATACTCAATACTTTCACTGATCAACAAGCCATACAAGACCTTTGTTAACTATGGAATGTTCATGAGGATGATGACATAATTGCTTGGTCCCAGCACTCTCATTTATCTCCGCCCATTGTACACACTAGTTTTAGACCCAAGTCTATTTTTAACCCAACACAATCCAAGGGCCCTTTACCTGGAAAACTTTTACCAGGTAGTGTTCAAAGAGCTCACTGATCTATGGAATTTCATGACCAATTTAAGCCCCCAAGAACATACAGCGTTACAATCCTTGAGTCACAACCACAATATCATCATAAAACCTACCGGGGGTGGTATTGTGATCCAGGACAAACCGGCTCGTCTCCGCTCAGACTCTAACACCTACGAGAGACTGAAAATTGATCCCCTACCCAAATTCACTGTAGAGTCCAACTAGATAGTGACCAATGCTCAGACAGAGGGCGCATTATCCAAAACAGAGGCAGCCTTTTTTTGTAAACCATTTTTCCAGGTTCCATATTTACTGAAAATTCACAAAAGTACTGATAATCCACCAGGGTGCCCTATAGTTGCCTCCCTGGATAGTATAACCTCCAGTTACTCTCTATACATAGATAATTTTCTCCAACCACTGACACAGGCCCTTCCCTCCTATATTAGAGATGGTACACATCTAATAGAATTATTACATCCATACACTTGGGAGTCCTACCAGTGGATCACCTTGGACGTCTGCTCCTTGTAGACCTCTATACCCCATGCTAGAACATAGAACATCAAGAACATAACTATTTCTTGTTTGAGGGGGACTATTATCCTCAAAAACAAGGCACAGCTATGGGGGCCAATTTTGCTCCAAGCTACTCCAACCTGACCATGGGGTTGTGGGAGACCAGGTGTATCTGGGCTAATAACCCGTTTGCTGCACACTTGGTGTTCTACGGTAGATATATTGATGATATCCTTATCATCTGGGATGGCCCCGTGAGTTCAGTCACAGAATTTGTCAGCAGAAGAAAATGAGTAAATCATGCCCTTACCAGATCAGGTGGACCCCTTAATTACAGGGGGTCTTTGGAAACATAAAAGGACCACTGGCACACTGCTCCGCTGGATGTCATCTGCGGGAAACGGTCATCAGATATCCCGGGATCCGAGATAGACAGGGGGAACGGTGCAGATTAGATGGACCCCTTGATTAAGGGGGTCTATGGAGACTTAGAAGGACCAATAGTACACTGCTCCGCTGGATGTCATCTGCGGGAGGCGATCATCAGGAGTCCGGGGATCCGACACAGACATGGAGATCGGTGCTTGGATTGCAGGGTGAGCGGCAATATTCCCCACAAAAAAGATAAGGAAAGAATCTAAGAGCGAACCGTTTGCTAAGTCTTTCCAAAGAGTTTATTTAACAAGGTAAAAACACAAAGTAACAAGCGCTCAGCAGCGCTGCAAAACATAGGAAGGTTTTCCTTTGGTAGGTGCAGTCTGTCCGTGTACGAACAGCTGATAGCTAGAGATGGCAGCGGGTGACGTCGGCCGTGATGCTCCGCCCCTGTACGCGGCGTTACGTCACAAAGGACTTCGTCAGCGAGGGTAGAGCACTCCCATCACCCGGAGAGATATATACGCTAGCTGAATGACCGGAGGGAGTGTCATAGCGCCGGAAACGGAACCTAGAACGGAAAAAACCTTCCAGCCCTCACTGGGGACATCAACCCTGGACTCAGCTAATGTTAAAAATTAAAGCCTAAATAAAAATTATTATACATTATAATAATAGTGGGCATCCTAAAAATAGAATGATCTATATACACGATCTGTATTTGGGAAAATTAAAAATTGTTCGGAGACTAATAAAATGTAGTAAAAACACCCGCGGCCATCTCTCATAATAAATCCCATTTTTTAAAAACAAAAAGCAAATAAATAGCACCAGCATATAGGTAAATACTTAATTCAAATAACAAATGAAAAAGCTCCACAGCACAACAACCATTTATCATTACCAATCATTTATTGGAAATAAAAAACAGTTGAGATCAAACTTAACATTTAGTCCTCTAGGGACTGACACTCTGGTTTCATGTATCCAGAAGGATTCTCTCTGGCTAAGCTGCCTAATAAAATTACCCCCCCCCCCCCTATAATGTTTTGTAACTTTTTCTATACCCCAGAACAACAATTTTTTGGGTCCCTGTTGTGGCATAGTCTAAAGTGTTTAGAAACAAAATGTGTTTTCAGGCCTCAAAAACAGGGACCCGAAAAAATTGTTGTTCTGGGGTATAGAAAAAGTTACAAAACATTGGAGGGGGGGTAATTTTATTAGGCAGCTTAGCCAGAGAGAATCCTTCTGGATACATGAAACCAGAGTGTCAGTCCCTAGAGGACTAAATGTTAAGTTTGATCTCAACTGTTTTTTATTTCCAATAAATGATTGGTAATGATAAATGGTTGTTGTGCTGTGGAGCTTTTTCATTTGTTATTTGAATTAAGTATTTACCTATATGCTGGTGCTATTTATTTGCTTTATGTTTTTAAAAAATGGGATTTATTATGAGAGATGGCCGCGGGTGTTTTTACTACATTTTATTAGTCTCCTAACAATTTTTAATTTTCCCAAATACAGATCGTGTATATAGATCATTCTATTTTTAGGATGCCCACTATTATAATGTATAATAATTTTTATTTAGGTTTTAATTTTTAACATTAGCTGAGTCCAGGGTTGATGTCCCCAGTGAGGGCTGGAAGGTTTTTTCCATTCTAGGTTCCGTTTCCGGCGCTCTGACACTCCCTCCGGTCATTCAGCTAGCGTATATATCTCTCCGGGTGATGGGCGTGCTCTACCCTCGCTGACAAAGTCCTTTGTGACGTAACGCCGCGTACGGGGGCGGAGCATCACGGCCGACGTCACCCGCTGCCATCTCTAGCTATCAGCTGTTCGTACACGGACAGACTGCATCTACCAAAGGAAAACCTTCCTATGTTTTGCAGCGCCGCTGAGCGCTTGTTACTTTGTGTTTTTACCTTGTTAAACTCTTTGGAAAGACTTGGCAAATGATTCGCTCTTAGATTCTTTCCTTATCTTTTTTGTGGGGAATATTGCAGCTCACCCTGCAATCCAAGCACCGATCTCCCTGCCTGTGTCAGATCCCGGGACTCCTGATGATCGCCTCCCACAGATGACATCCAGCGGAGCAGTGTACTATTGGTCCTTCTAAGTCTCCATAGACCCCCTTAATTAAGGGGTCCATCTAATCTGCACCGTTCTTCCTGTCTATCTCGGATTCGGGATATCTGATGACCGTTTCCCGCAGATGACATCCAGCGGAGCAGTGTGCCAGTGGTCCTTTTATGTTTCCAAAGACCCCCTGTAATTAAGGGGTCCACCTGATCTGGTAAGGGCAGGATTTACTCATTTTCTTCTGCTGACAAGTGACTGACCTGGGTGAACCAGAAGAATTTATTCATTTCTGATCTTATGGACTTTAATGTATTAGTTTTGAACATATGAATTTTTAGTATTTATTTTAGTTTTCTCCTTCCTTTTTGCGCTGCACTTATTTGATTTATGACTTTTTATGAGGTTGGTGTTGCCTTCTAGTGTCCAGCTTGCATTTTTCCTATTAGCTTTGGTTTGCGCTGATTGTCTCTAACAGTCACAGAATTTGTTGCTTACTGTAACGCCAATGATTTCCGTCTTACCTTCACCTCAGTAATTGACCCCACATCCATATGTTTTTTCTAGATTTAGAGCTCTTTCATACCGACCAGTTCATAACCATTAAAAATTATACCAAACCCACAGCTGGAAATTCAATTTTACATTATACTAGCTGCCATCACCCCAGATGGGTTCAAAATGTTCCGAAAGAGCCAATTCCACCGTCTGAGACACAATTGCACTAGATTGGACGATTACAAGACACAGAGCCTTCTCTTAAAGAAAAAGTTCCTTGACCAAGGTTATCCCCCCATCTAGTGGATGAAGCATGTTCTGCGTATCACACAGAGAACATGCCCATTTTGCAGAAAGACTTCTGAATCTGTCACTAGATTCATTACACAATATCATGCTAGCCATAATAAAATGGAAAATGTTTTCAAAAAAACATTGGTCCATTTTAACACAGGATCCCCATCTAACCACATCCTTCCCCACATTACCCAAGTTTGCATATCGCAAAGCCCCGAGAGTTAAAAGTAAAATTGCGCCCAGTGAAATAAAATCTCAAACCAAGACAACTATCCTGAAACAACTCACACTAATCCCATTAATAGGTATGTTTCGTTGCAATAAGTGCATTTTGTGCCTTACTTGCTCACACGTTTCCCATGGCAAAAAAAGTTTTGTTGCCAACGACAAAACGTTCACTCTTAACTCATTTTATAATTGCTCCACGATATGTGTACTGCCTGTCTTGACCGTGCGGAATGCGATATGTTGGTAGAACCATTAGAGCCCTATGGGCTAGATTCGGGGAGCACCATCAGGCAGTAAAGGAGAGCAGTCCACAATATAGTGTCACGTCATTTCAACACTCACCATCCACATGCCACTTCTGCTCTCCAAGTATGAATTATTGAATGTATACCAGATAAATATACACCAGCTGAAAGATTCCAATGCATGTGTAAACAAGAAACTTTCTGGATTTACGCTCTTAATACTTTAACGCCCCATGGCCTCAATGAAGAAATTGAGTGCCACCCTTTGGGCACCTTCTGCTAATGTCGTTTTTGGTGAGCATTGTATCCGAGCATGCATGTTTGTACTTTGGACTTTTGTGTGACAGACTTGTGTACAGACGATACAAAAATCTGACAACAGACCGTTGTCCGCCGAAAATTTACTAGCCTGCCATCCAACATTTGTTGGCAGAAAGTTCGACAACAATTGTCTGAAGGAGCGTACTAATGGTCAGATTTTAGGCAAACAGTCTGTCATCACACAATTCCCTGCCGAATATCTGATCGTGTGTATGAGGCTTTACTCTCACTTCCTAATAGAGGATACACAGCAGTTTTATTTGAGTGAGAAAGGCAGTTTTTGTTTTTTCATTAGGTAGTTTCCCTCAATCCCTGCATAGTCACAGAAATTAACTAAGTGAGCACCACCAAAATTCTGACACGTATTGTCCACTTTTCAACTGAAAGTTTGTATAAGACATTGCGACGATCAATTATTATAAGTAACATACAGCAACCCATAGCAATCAGTTAGATTTCAGAATCTTGTATTTAGAACAGTGAAAAAATATTTCTGATTGTCTGTTGTAGATTTGTACTTTTAAAATTGCATTGTGTGCTTTGATGTGTTGAGGCGTTTGTTTTTTAAATATGTTAGCAGTTATGCTGTTGTCAGTGCAGTTCTGTTTGTGCTACCTCATTGTTTTTGTCTCGTTTCTTAGGAATTGTTATAACAGTGGGAGGAGTAACATTACTTTGTGTCCTGTGTGGACTCGTGATTCTGTCGTTTGGGGTATCAGGTGTGCTCAGCATCTCTTACTTTGCCATATCTAGCATTTTAAACTACATGCACAAAGCCAGGTAAGCCCTTTATATGCTATAAAACTGAATTTATTTTTTAACAATTCATTTTAATTTGGTGTTTTTATGGTGTTTTCACTATTTTTTCTTAACATTTTGCAGTATTTAAAGCTGTAAGAAATTATCAAGACCAGTCTTACTTTAGGAAGCAAGTCTTTCCCTTTGGGGTATTTCTAGAGTATTTGAGAGATAGGGAATGAGCTGATGCATGAACAGAATAAATTAACCTGCCATAAACAAGAGAAAACTATTCCCCATTTTCTATATAAAGAAAAAAGAAAAAGAAAAACGCAGGATAGGGTATATGAATTTAGTATGCATCAGTAGACCCCAGAGATCTTCCATGGATTATGTTCTAGCAGTTCCACCTTCTTTATGTTGTAGAAAACTACACTCATGCTAATAAGGAATCGGATTAATTCCTTCAAATCGATTTCTTTTATGGATGAACTTGCAGAATGCATGAGAGGGCACACAGATTGTATAATTATAGTCTAGTAATTATACTGTCATTTGAATTTATAAACAGACAGTTTTATCTGCATTAAGCCACTTGGATAAAACAACCTGTTAGGGATACAGTGTTTGACTTCACTTAGAAGAAGTATGTATGTATGTATGGTTTTTTTTTTCTGTGCGTGGCTCACTTTACAGATAGTTTACTTCTATAGGTGTGTGCCTGGGCACAACCTAATTCAGGGGCAGCTCCAGGTGGGTGCTTGGGTTCACCCCCATCTCTGTGACCATTCTGTCACTGGGTAAGCAAGGTCTGCCTTTGACTTTCTCCCCTGGCTGAAATG
>JBBDGP010000129.1:3230000-3337500 GCA_037952835.1 Lithobates septentrionalis
CAAGTAGTAGCCCCCAGCTCCGCTGATCCCCCCTCAAGTAGTAGCCCCCAGCTCCGCTGATCCCCCCTCAAGTAGTAGCCCCCAGCTCCGCTGATCCCCCCTCAAGTAGTAGCCCCCAGCTCCGCTGATCCCCCCTCAAGTAGTAGCCCCCAGCTCCGCTGATCCCCCCTCAAGTAGTAGCCCCCAGCTCCGCTGATCCCCCCTCAAGTAGTAGCCCCCAGCTCCGCTGATCCCCCCTCAAGTAGTAGCCCCCAGCTCCGCTGATCCCCCCCACTCAGTAGTAGCCCCCAGCTCTGCTGATCCCCCCACTCAGTAGTAGCCCCCAGCTCCGCTGATCCCCACCTCAATAGTAGCCCCCAGCTCTGCTGATCCCCCCTAGTAGTAGCCCCCAGCTCTGCTGATCCCCCCCAGTAGTAGCCCCCAGCTCTGCTGATCCCCCCCAGTAGTAGCCCCCAGCTCCGCTGATCCCCCCCAGTAGTAGCCCCCAGCTCCATTGATCCCCCCCCACTCAGCAGTAGCCCCCAGCTCTGCTTATTCCACCCCTCCCACTCAGTAGTAGCCCCCAGCTCTGCTGATCCCACCCCTCCCACTCAGTAGTAGCCCCCAGCTCTGCTGATTGCACCCCTCCCATTCAGTAGTAGCCCCCAGCTCTGCTGATCCCACCCCTCCCACTCAGTAGTAGCCCCCAGCTCCGCTGATCCCACCCCCCACTCAGTAGTAGCCCCCAGCTCCGCTGATCCCCCCACTCAGTAGAAGCCCCCACTCTCTCTGGTCGCTGCTCACCTCCCGTAATATTGCCCCAAGCTGCACACACCATATGTGACATCGCTAGTTTCTCCTTCTTCCGGTCCCCCAGCTCTGCCCATCCTCTGCTGCTCAGTCCTCTTTCTAGTCCCCGCTCACCTTCGGTTATAGCATTCCCATGTTGCACACCATGTGTAGCGTCTGCTTGTTGCTTCGCTCCGGTCCAGACCCCGCTATCCTTCCTGCTGCTCTTCGCTATACACCAGATGCGATATCTGCACCAGACACTTTCGGAATATGTACACTAAACTAGAAGTCAAGTCAGCGCTACACCAAACAAATATTTAAAATTTAAGCTGCTTGCAATAAAGGAAATGTACAACCCTCACAATATCCAGATATAAAGAATTGCAGCAATAAAGTTAAAGGGTAAAGGGTTTGTGCTGGAGGCAGACAAGTGATGGGAACCAGGATCTAAGTGGAGCTCTAATGAAGAGCTGCTGGAGAACATGATCGGATCAGAGAATATCAGCCATAAACAGAGAAGCAGATCAAAATGATGCCCTACAACTGGCCACACACTAGTAGAATTTAGTTTGAACTTTTTTTTTTAGCACTAGGAACGCGTTTTTATTTCTAATGGCTAGTGGGATCAAATCTACGTTAGTTTTCAACTTACAGCAAAGAGAAAACACAAAAGGAGCAGGATGGAAGATTTTTCCCTAACAAATTTCTAACAGTGTGTGGTGGTTTTCATCCAGGAAAGTCCATGATTTTCAAAATCAAAATGTTAAAAAGCAAAATTACATTTTAAAGCACTTTCCAACATTTGTCAAGTCATCGAACATATTGAAAATTTCTGTACAAATATGCATAGAAATCTACAAGTGAATGGTCAGCTTAATAAATTAGGCAGGAAGGGATACAAAGGTAGCTTCCACGTGAGTTGCAAATGTATGCAATTGAGACCTCCGTTTTTTGTTTATTATTAGAAAGAGATTAGACAGAGATTATCTGCAGAAATGGCTGACCTGTTAGCCCTTACTTTCTGATCTCTGACAAAAAGGAGCAAAAATCGGCCTATCTAGGTTTTGATCCAACCTAGGTGAGGCTATTGTAGCCATATTAGTGCACTTGCAATAGAAACAATGGAGTACTGTTTGCCTAGCCTAGTTAACACTAGTAGTTTATTTCCATTCAACTCAGCAGGGCCGAATTGGTTAAAAAAAAAACACCACACTTCACAGCTCAGGAGGAGCCGCTGTACTAACTATCCAATGTTAGTACAGCAATCTCCCCCACCAGAACACTCCGGTCAGCACTCTCAGCTCTAGCCAGACCTTTTTCTGTCATGCCCCTTTGCCCCGTGTGTACTGCAGTCGGTCCCAATGTCATACGGTTTCTATTAAAGTGGCCGATGCCGTCCGATATTTGGTGTGTGTGTACAAGGCTTAAAAAAGGATAAGTTCACCCTTTGGCAAAAATATATATATATATATATATATATATATATATATATATATATATATATATATATATATATATATATATATATATATATATATATATATATATATATATATATATATATATACACACACACACACTTATTATCATTTGTAGTAGGAGCCTGTAAAGCATTGCACCAGCAATCACCAGATCGCTGATGCCATACAGGTCTACTTATCCTTGTACGGGCAAACCGATACAGTCAAAGCTAGGGGTGCAACGGCTCGTTGCCGATCCGTATGGATAACCCTCCGCGGATCGGCACACCCGCGATCTGCGGAGCACTTTTCGGCCTCAGCCATAGGAAAGGCCGCGGCTTCGGCCTAGCTCCGGAGCCGGCGGCCATCTTAGTACACCCGGAAGCGGCCGCTGTCTCGACAGAAAGTGACGTTTCGTCGCTGCCATCTTGCTACACCCCACACTCCTGCACAGTACAATAATGATAGAGTGAGAAGGGGGCAAGCGGACATCTTGTTACACCCACCTGAGTTTTAGATTTAAAAGCCATTTTCAACACAAAACTGAGCTTATATGCACAAATACTGTATTTATGCATATAAGCTCGGTTTTGTGTTGAAAATAGCTTTTAAATCTAAAAAACTCTGGTGGGTGTAACAAGATTTGTGTGTTTTGTTTTTTTTTTGCTAATCCGAAAATGATCCGATCCGTGACTCTGATCCGAGGATCGATCCCATCCGTGAGATTTTTGATCCGTTGCACCTCTAGTCAAAGCTGATACTTCCTGTCAGGAAGTATCAATGAACTACCACGGCTGTGGTAGTTCATTGAAAACCACAAGCCGACAGCCGCAAAGGATGCCAGGCCTTGTAGTTTTCTATTCACAAAAGGACTGTGAATGAGTAACGTGGCCGGGTGGGCAAAGCCCTGCAAGGCCACATTTCTTTTTTTATTGTGGCAGCCGACTCGAGGAGAAGATTCCTGGTCTGCTCTCACAATGGGATCGGGGGTTGTTGACGGCTAGTGAATTCGTAGCTTGTTACACCCTGAATAGGTTAGGAAAGGTAAACCTATCCTTTAAAATTTAGGCTGTTATCTTTTGTGTCAAATAGACATTCTTAGTTCAAAAGTTTTCCTTTCCTGAATAGTTTTGAAATTTCTTTAAAAACAAAGACATTGAGGTCTTCCATAGTGTGGTCCGGATGCGAGACATGGTGTCCCACAGGTGTTCCTTGATGGTACATTTGTGCCAATTCATCCTTGTTTGCAACTTCTGTCTCGTTTCACCAACGAAAGAGCCTTTGCCACATTTTCACATTGGATGAGGTACACCTTACTGGAGGTGCAGTTAAATGATCCTGTGATATTGAGAATGTTTGCACGGTCTTTTATTTTCTTTTATGATCACTTTTATTGCTAATGACAAGGAATTAACAACTTCCCTTGCGAATTGTGTAAACCACAATTTTGTTTTTTTAACCCTGTAAGACAATGACATAATGTGCTAGTATGAATCACATACTAGCACATTATGAAATACTTTCCTTAGAACGCAGCCCTATAGTGGTGCGCGGTCACCGCTGAAGGTGCTTCCATCTCTACCCGGTCTTACACCTGGGTTCGCGTCCTCCGGCCATCTAAATGTCCGCGCCACGATGACGTCACAGACCAAGGCACGGAGATCTGAAGGTATGGCTTGGGTATGCCGTCCCTTCAGAGCGCATGCACCAGTGACGTCACAGACTGCAGGCAGTATGAATATTTCCTAAACAATGCAGGTTTAGGAGATATTCACTGTACCTACAAGTAAGCCTTATTATAGGCTTACCTGTAGGTACAAGTTTAAATAAAAATACAAAAAAAAAAAATTTAAAAAAGGTTTACTTCCACTTTAATGCATTTTCTGAGGGGGGAGAGGGGCAAGCCACGCTCTGTATCGTATGGACAGACAGAGCCAGCACGCACAAGTGCCCCCATAGCAAACAGCTTCCTACAGTGGGCACTCGGCGGGGGAAGGGGTTGTGGGGGCCCAGAAGTGCTGACAGAAAAGGAATACAGGACATCCCAGAGTCCTCATGATCAACCTTCGGGAGACTACCCTCCGATCCCGGACCTGCCAGTGCTGTGTGCCCTGATATGTGTGTATTGCAAAACAAAGGAATACCTGATGCTCCGGAAAAATGGCAACATACAGATAAGCATCCTTTAGGTTTATGGTGACCATAAAGACCTCCTTCAAAAGATGCTTCCTTACCGTGTACACCAACTCCATACAAAACTTCTTGTATCGTAGGAAGGTGTTTAGTTTTCTTAGATTTATAATCAAACGATATTTCCCGGAGGGCTTTGGAACCACGAAGACATGGGGATAAAATCCCCGTCCACATTGATTTGTCGGTACTGGTAGCATGACCCCCCTTGTCTTCCAACTGTCTGACACTCTCTAAAGCCCCATACACACAATAGGACTTTGTACAAACTTTCCCTTGGATTTTTGTGCAAAGGGCGTTGCCCAAAAGTTTGTCTTGCGTACAGACAGGACTTTTCCAGCCAACTTTCACCATATCACGTGGTTTTTCACCACCCTTTGGTCAACTTGTGTATTGTTGTCTGATATTGTGTCAATCTCGCCACTTTTTTTTTGGGCGAGATTCACACCTTGCAAGCCGGGTTGACACTGGTGCGGGGATCCGACTTGGATCCCCGCCAATGCCAGGCACGGTGTTTGGTATGAATCTTGAGGGGGGAACTCCATGCTGGGACTGTGAGGTCATAAGGGGGCGTGGTCATGTCATCCTATGACCACGCCCCCTTATGACCTCACAGTCCCAGCATGCCCCGGGACTGTGATGTCATAGGGGGGCGGGGTCACCGCCTATATAAGTCCGCTGCGGAGCGCACAGAGACCATTCCGGCTGGAGAGAGCGTTGTGTCAACATCTCTGGAAGAGAAGAGGGAAGAAGACGATCCAGAAGTCCGGACCACCGCTGCCAGAAGATAGCGGTGGAGCCGGCAGAAGATGCAGACACCGGGAGAAGACGCCGGAGAGACCCCCAAAGTGGACCCCCGAAGTCAGAAGAAGACCCCGGAGCTGCCTAATAAAATTACTTTAAAAATCTGTGTACTGTGTTTTTTATTGACACTTTTTTCCCCTAGGTGAATGGGTAGGGGTACGATGTACCCCATACTCATTCACATAGGGTGGGGGGCCGGGATCTGGGGGCCCCCTTATTAAAGGGGGCTCCCAGATTCCGATAAGCGCCCTGCCCGCAGACCCCGACAACCAACGGCCAGGGTTGTCGGGAAGAGGCCCTTGTCCTCATCAACATGGGGACAAGGTGCTTTGGGGTGGGGGGGCCACAGGGCGCCCCCTCCCCCAAAGCACCCACCCCCCATGTTTAGGGCATGCGGCCTGGTACGGCTCAGGGGGGGGGGGGCGCTCGCTCGTCCCCACCCCATTTCCTGACCGGCCAGGCTGCGTGCTCGGATAAGGGTCTGGTATGGATTTTGGGGGGACCCCCATGCCGTTTTTTCGGCGTAGGGGCTTCTCCTTAAAATCCATACCAGACCGAAGGGCCTGGTATTCCCCCAGAGGGGAATTCCCTCTCGCGCCCGCCGCAGTAGGAAAATGTGTTTTTCCTATTGCAGCTAGCGCGAGATGTACAGTACCCTGCCGCCGAGAACCAGCGCGATCCGATCGCGCTGGAAACATTCTCGCGGCTGCGTACTGTAGTTTGTACAAAAGTTCGATGGCTTTGTGTACACACGATCAGACTTTGCTCCATCGGACTTTTGTTGCAGGAAAGTTTGTCCGTTCGCACAGCCAACAAAAGTCCGATGGAAACTGAAAAAGTTTGTCCGATGGAGCGTACACGTGGTCGGATGTTGCTCCAAAACAGCTAATTTGCATGTTTGTTGTCAAAAAGTCCGATCGTGTGTACGGCCCTTAAGAGTCCCATAGCTTTTGGTCTGTCCCTGGGTAAATAGGTTAGAAGAAAGGATTGGGGAGGTCTGGAAACGAATTCCAGTCTGTAGCCTTCTCTTATCCACTGAAGGATAAGAGGACTCTGAGAGACCTGTTCCCACTTTGTGACAAAGTGTGAGAGCCTCTCCCGTACCCTGGTGCTGGCGTCACTTTGAGCCTGAGAAAAGGAGACCTCCTTTATGCTTGCCCCTGCCCCATTTCTTGCCTTCGTTACAATTTTTAAAACGGTTGTTGACCTGAGGGCATTGAAAAAAAAATTTCCTTTATTCTTTTTAGGTTTTACAGGAAACTTCTTTCCCTTTTCAGTGGATCTGGTCCAAACCTGTACCAAAAAAAGGAGGGACCCTTCAAATGGTAGACCACACTAGAGGTCGACCGATATATCGGCCGATATTTGGTGTTTATTACTTAATCAGCATCGGCCGATTGTGCTGATAAAGGCCGATATAACTTCAGCGCAACTTGCAAATGACTTCTGTAATAGAAGTCAATAGAAGTTGCCTAAAATCTGTGAAGTGACTTCTCTCCTCTCTGGGCAGCCAGCCAAATCTGATAAAAAGAACCTGAAGAGATACAATGTTTACATTTATGAATTGACTGAACTCTGTGTAGAAGCTCTCAGTTTAACCATTTAAAGACTAAATCTTTTCTGACATTTGTTGCTTACAAGTAAAAATCCTGTATTTTCTGCTAGAAAATCACTTAGAACCCCCAAACATTATATATATATATATATATATTTTTTTTTTTTATTTTTTTTTTAGCAGAGACCCTAGGGAATAAAATAGCGTTTGTTGCAATATTTTATGTCACACGGTATTTGCGCAGCGGTCTTTCAAACGCAATTTTTTTTTTTCTTAAAAATACACTAATAAATTAAAAAAAAAAAAAATAAGCAGTAAAGTTAGCCCATTTTTTTTCGTCCAAAAGTTTTGATTACCTGTTTTTGTGTATTTAATATTTAAGATATAGGTTTTTTTTATTTTTTTTTATCTAAATTCTACATACAAGTGAACTGATTGGAGGTTTGTTTTGTTTAATAAATGTAAAAAAATGTTCTGTATCACTTAAGGTTGCATTCACACTGGAGCGGGCAGGCGTTGACGGTAAAACGCTGCTAGTTTTAGAGGCGCTTTACCGTCATTTTAGCGGCGCTATTCGACTGCTAGCGGGGCGCTTATAACCCAGCTAGCAGCCGAAGAAGGGGTTAAATGCGCCCCTGAAGCGCCGCTCCCGAAACACTTTGCAGGGGCTTCGGCAGCGGTGCGCATTTATTTCAATGGGTAGGAGTGGTGGTATACACCGCTCCAAAGATGCTGCTTGCAGGACTTTTTTTTAACACCCTGCCAGCGCATCGCCTCAGTGTGAAAGCACTCGGGCTTTCACACTGGGACTGCAGGGGAGCTGTTTTACAGGCACTTTACATGCCCTATGTTTAGCCCAAAAGCGCCTGAAAAATGCCCCAGTGTGAAAGGGGTCTAACTGTTAGATTTTATGAGATGAAAGGAAAAAAAAAAAAAAAAAAAAAAAAAAAAAAAAATCGGCATCACATATCGGCCATCGGCCACCGTGATTTCTAAATATCGGCATCGGCCAGAGAAAAACCCATATCGGTCGACCTCTAGACCACACAACCTTGTTCTGGATGTGTGGTCCCCATCCCAGGTCCTAACCCATATGGCCCTTCTAGCTGAATTAAGGAGGGCTGCAGCATCAGCAAGATAGGCAACCACCTTCCCAATCACTTCCAAGGAATCCAAAAGTTGTTTGGACTTGGAGGTACGCACTATATGGTCTAGCAACTTATTTACCCAGACATCCGTATTTCTGGCTACACAGGCTGATGCCAGTGCTGGGCTCTACGCAAAAGGGTCTCAGACTGGCGGTCCATCTGGTCCTGTATATTGCCTGCGTCTTCAAGAGTGGTCCAATTGTTTGGACACCTGAGCTAAGGTTGCGTCATGCCTGGGTAACTTAAAAAACGTCTCCTCTTCTTTGAAGGGGGACCTGCGTTTCCAGGTTTTACATTTTAGAAGGTTTTTTTCTGGCTCCTTCCACTCCCTCAGAATAATCTCCTTGAGGGACTGATGGATAGGTAAGACTTTGGACTGAGGCTTGATCAGACCTCAATACATCCTACCCTGGGCGGAAATCTGTGCTTCGGGTTCCTGAATTTCCTCCAAAGCGTATGTTGCCCCCAGGAGACCCTCCATATCATCTGCTGAAAAGAGAAGTCTGCCTGGTCTGGAGTGTTCCTCCTCCTGGCTATTCTCTACATCCTCCCCCTCCTCAGGGAGGCTCCGAGTGGAGTCCTCAACCTCCTCTGCCTCATCCTCAGAATCTTGAGAGGACAGGGGCCTCTGGGGCTCAGTGCGTGAATATCTACCACCCCTAAGTGTAGAAGCACTCTCCTGAGAGGATGAGCCCTCTCTGCTAGGATGGGGCTCTTCCTGCCTAGAAATCCTGCCTGAAAGGCCTCGAGAGTAGACAACATTTCAGTCTGTACCGAGAGAAAATCTCTCATGACCTGTGAGGTCTCCTTCCCGGACAACTTGTATATACACTTGTAGCAAAACGATTGTGTGTGTTCTGGAGCCAATTTATCATTGTAGTAACCACACCTCCTAGACCGGGACGGAGTTTTGGACCTAGGTCTACTGGCAACACTCTGGGCAACAGTTTCTGTAAGAAAAAAAGCCCAAATTTAGCCAAAACAAAAAAGACCCTAACTGTGGTCTCCTGCGATGGTAAGGGTTAGGGGACCCACCCCCTCCAGCCAGGTAGACTAACCCCCTGTGGCCTCCTGAACGGCTGCAGTTGTAGCCTCCTCTTGCTCCACGATTGGGGCTGGTGAGAGATCAATGGACGCCTGCTCCCGGCCAAGCTGCTTGTCCTCACAATCCAGATTCTCTGGCTCTTTCCCGCATTGTGGGCTCCCCCTGCAGCACCCTCCAGAGGCTGTGCCACTATTTTCTAGTGGTCCCGGAACCGGAAGTGCAGCGCTCTACTGGCACGCGCGCTGACCTCACTTCCGGCGTCCAGGAGGAAGAAATCCTCCGCAAAATGACTCCAAAAGAAAAAAGAAAAAAAAAAAAACACACACACGCAGCGAGCCAGCACCAGCCTCTATAGAGAGGATGTGCCGGGGGGCGGAGGGGAAAGCACATGGACTTTCACAGCGCCTACTCCTCCTGCTATCGCCTCCTGAGAGGCCCAGGGGCACCGATAGCCAGCACACTGCCGGGACCAGAAGGGGAACTCACCAAGGGACCGAGGAAGCTTTACAACTGACTCCTAGACAGGTTAGGAAGGGGAGCAGGAAATGTGGTCCATAAAGTTCTGGGAACCTCCACTGTTCCCAGGGTCCTTCAGTTCTCATAGGGGATCTTCTTCGGCCCCCCTGAGAAATAGGGAAACCCCCCCACCCAGGAAAGGCAAGCCCTACCAGACCCAGAGGCGTCCCAAGCCTGTGGTCTGGCTCCCAGGGGGAGACTTCCAGCCCTCGGCCTTAGGTCTATAAGGAAAAACAAACTGTTTTTTGGGGGGGGAAACATCTAAAACTGAGGAGCACAGGGAGGGGCGGGGTTTTTAACCTCTATCTTGATTGTGTTTCCTGTCAGGTGGGACCAGTCATCTCTCAGGGTGCCGTCCTGGAAGACGACTTGAGAAAAAGGGGGAGTCTGGGGGGAGGGGGGTGCTGCAGCACAAAAGGTTTTTCACCTTAATGCGTAGAATGCATTAAGGTAAAAAAAAACATGAGGGTTTACAAATGAATGGGGTGGGCAACTACATAGCAAATGAGATTTAATGTAGAAAAATGTAAAATAATGCATTTGGGTGGCAAAAATATGAATGCAATCTATACACTGGGGGGAGAACCTCTGGGGGAATCTAGGATGGAAAAGGACCTGGGGGGTCCTAGTAGATGATAGGCTCAGCAATGGCATGCAATGCCAAGCTGCTGCTAACAAAGCAAACTGAATATTGGCATGCATTAAAAAGGGGATCAACTCCAGAGATAAAACGATAATTCTCCCGCTCTGCAAGACTCTGGTCCGGCCGCACCTAGAGTATGCTGTCCAGTTCTGGAAACCAGTCCTCAGGAAGGATGTACTGGAAATGGAGCGAGTACAAAGAAGGGCAGTTAAGCTAATAAAGGGTCTGGAGGATATTAGTTATGAGGAAAGGTAGTAAGCATTGAACATATTCTCTCTGGAGAAGAGACGCTTGGGAGGGGATATGATTTCAATTTATAAATACCATACTGGTGACCCCACAGGGATAAATCTTTTTTGCGGAAGGGAGTTTAACAAGACATGTGGCCACTCATTAAAATTAGAGAGGTTTAATATTAAACTATGTAGAGGGTTTTTTACTGTAAGAGCGGCAAGGATGTGGAATTCACTTCCACAGGCAGTGGTCTCAGCAGGGGGCATCGATAGTTAAAAAAAAAAAAAAAACTATTAGATAAGCACCTGATCACAACCGCAACATACAGGGATATACAAGTTAATACTGACATATAATCACACACAGAGGTTGGGCTTGATGGACTTGTGTCGTTTTTTTTTCAACCTCACCTACTATTTAACTCCTTCCTATGAGGACCGGAAGTTCGAGGAAGTAGCACAGAGAGCAGGAGTCAGCAGCATTACAATTTCTAAAGTAAAAAAGTGCTGGGGCAAGAATATTAGTTTGCTTGGGAATATTTTATTATTAAACTAAAAAAAAAATACTGCGGATTTAATACTACTTTAACCACTTCCTGCCAACTTCCCACATATGCTGCCTTATGCAAACAGTCTTCTGTGCTGAGAGTTCGCGCTCCCAGCACAATCACCTGCAGGGACTGGAAAGCTCCTGTTGCTTACTTACAATTAGGAGCTTTCCAATCACGTGACAGCCAAACAAAGCGATCACATGACCTGAAAGCCCCCCCCCCCCCCCCCCCCCAGCATTTAGAAGCTCTTAAAGGGCCGGGAGGCAGCGGCGGGAAGAGGTTAAAGTATATCTTTCACTGTGGCTTTCCGATCAGGTCCGCCTGTCAAGTTTTTCAGGTGGATCTGATTGGACCTTGCAGTCTCTTCTACAGAGAAGCAGATGAAACCCGCCGCAATCCAATCCAATTCACCAAAAACAGATGATGGTCCTATTCCCCATTCTTCCGATATCAGATGGAAACAGACAGGTAGTCCATTTCCATCCAATTGCCCCATAGAAGAGAGCGGACATGTACCTGTCATCTGCCTGCTCAGCAGGGATCAGCAGAGAGATCCCCTGCTGAGTAAGCGGATTCCGTGTAAAAAGGGGATGTAATGCTCTCCAAGGGCGGTTTCACGCAGCCAAATCCTAGCACAGGTGCAGTGTACCTGCTCTATCTGTGCAGGTTACCCGCGATTTCCAAAAGGACTTCTATTAGATTGCGCATTGCTGTTGCGTTTTCTAAAAGCGCACCAAAAGTCTTGCATGCAGCATCTTTGTTGCGCTTTCAGAAAATGCGCCAAAAACACACAACTAGAAGTCTGTGGGAAACCACAGGTAAAATGCGCCCAAACCCGTAACACTGCAGTGTGAAACCACTGTAACTACCAATTTTGCTAGACAGCTTGGTCTGTTAAAGTGATACTAAACTCCCAGATACGTACCTCCCCATTCCAGTGATATGGAAGTTACGTTTTTGCCGGCCGCTGACATTTTCTCCCTACTTCACAGTACTGGAATTTGGGCTTTAGATTGCCTGGTAGGAGAATGACATCATCCCACGTATATGCAAAAAAGTCTGTCATTCTGCCATACATTCAACAGAAGACTGCAAGCAGGCAAGCGTTTCTTACGGCAAAAGAGACAAAACATTCTGCATTAAAGAGCTGCCAGATTACAGTTTTTTTATTTATGTGGAATTCCTGTGTCAGCCAGTGTGGCTGCAGGGGAGAGGATGGAGCGCCGACAATTGATGGGCCATCATTGGTAGCGTCACCACTCCAGGCTTTACTAGCGACTGTTCTCTCATCTCCCCTGCAGCCAGCACTAGCGAACAAAGGGGATAATGTGACCAGAGCAGCCTGAAGATCGGCTTTAACAATGAAGCAGAGATCTTACATGGAAGTGGGAGCGGATACATGGTTTTAACAGGTATCTGTTGCTCCCTGCTCTCCCCCCCCCCCCCCCCCCCGAAAGGTGCCAACAATCGGAGCTCCACTTTTGGGTGGAACTCTGCTTTAACCACCTCAATACTGGGCACTTTCACCCCCTTCCTTCCCAGACCAATTTTCAGCTTTCAGCGCTCTCGCACTTTTAATGACAATTACTCGGTCATGCTACACTGTACCCAAATGAAATTTTTATCATTTTGTTCGCACAAATAGAGCTTTCTTTTGGTGGTATTTATTCACGACTCCATTTTTTTTTTTTTGCGATATAAGCGCAAAAATAGTGGAAATTTGGAAAAAAAACAATATTTTCTTTTTTCTGTTTTAAAAGAAATCCAGTAAAATCGAATTTTGTCATAAATTTAAGCCAAAATGTATTCTGCTACATGTTTTTGATAAAAAAAAATCCTGTTAAGTGTATAATAATTGGTTTGTGTGATCACGGACATATGTACGCAAATGATCATGTACAGATGTGTGCAGGTGATCACGTACATATGTGTGCAGATTACCATTGGGACATGTGATTTTAGTGTGACATATGTGGGGGACAGCTTTTTTTATTATTTGGGGACATGTGTTTTGGGGACATGTGTGTTTTACATTATGTGGGGACATGTTTGTGTTTTACATGTATGTATTTACATGTGTGTTGACACTAGGTTGGTGATCAGTGAGTAAAAAGCTGTAAAAAACAGCTCATACTCACTGATCATCAGCCGGCTGCAGCGATCCCCTCTCCTCTCCTCCTCAGCGACAACTTCCGTGTGAGGAGAGGAGAGCTGATCGCCTAGCAACCGGCTGTGTTTACATCACATGACAGCTGTGATTGGACACGGCCGTCATGTGATCAGGAGGGCCAATCACAGAGCCCTCCTGCCGATCCGAGATGCGCCGTGTCCGGGGGACACGAGCGCATCGGGATCGCGCCGCTGCGCGGGCACGCGCGCGCGCGATCCCGCTCCTTCTGAGGGACGTTCCTGAACGTCCACTCAGAAGGAGAGAGCGCCCACCCGGCCGTTTATGTACATTGGCCGGGTGGGAAGTAGTTAACAAATGATACATTTCTTTTCCAATCAAGCTTTTTAGATAGGAAGAATCGCTCTATAGTATACTACAATTTTGATCAATACGCCACATGTCGAGAAGTGGATTTTGATTGATCGTTAACCAATTGCCGCCCGTCCACCGTCAAATGACGGAGGGGCGACGCCGCTCTTGTTCTGGGACAACGTCATATAACGTTGTCCCAGAACGGCTGCTCTCTTGGGCGGGTGGCGATCGTGGCCATGACATGTTGCTAGGACACAGCGCGACCCTGATCTCTGTAAAGAGACGCGGCTCTTTAACCATGTGATCAGCTGTGTCTGGTCACACGTAAACACGGAGATGCTGGTAAATCGGCTCTCTTTGCCTCACACTGACAGAGTGTGTGGCGAGGAGAGCCAATCAGCGGAATCTCCTCGCAGGGGACATCCAGACATGTAATCAGAGCACTGATCATCAGTGCCCCGATTACAATACAGCGCCGCCAATCAGTGCCGCCCATCAATGCCACCCATCAGTGCAGGAGATAAAATTGCTTATTTAAAAAACTAAGAACAAATAAAAATATATAAAACCCCAGCAGCGATTAAATACCACCAAAAGAAAGCTCCATTTGTGTGAAGAAAATGATAAACATTTCGCATGGTTACAGTGTAGCATGACCGCGCAATTGTCATTCAAAGTGTGACAGCGCTGAAAGCTGAAATTTGGCCTTGGCAGGAAGGAGGTGAAAGTGCCCTGAAGGTAAGTGGTTAAAGATACAATTGGAACTTATGATTACAAGTTATTGATCACATCTCGGTTTCCATCATGTAATCTGATCGAGGAAAATACGATCGTATTCATAAACAACAAAGTATCTCAGTGCGGCCAAATGATGCAAACCGATCAGTATTTTCCCACCCTGGTCAGTCAACTCGAACAAATCTGATGTAATTTGAGTGTTAAATCGGTCAGAAGGGAAGTCACGACTATTCGATCATTTTGATTACATCGCATGTCGATCAGATAATAGGACTGAAGCCACCATAAAAAAGAAACGAACGACAGCTACCCCACCTAAGAACTGCTAAGCTGCAATAGAATCCGTTTTTGGACTTATTACTGATTATTTTTGTCATTGATTGGTGTACAGATCTACTCATCACCAATGGGAAGGACGTGTCTAGCAGTGTACCCATATATCCATCTCCTGTCCCCCCTCTCTATACTCCACTTACCCGCTGTGCTTGGCTATTGGCACAATGCTCCTGATTGGCTGCACCACCCCTCCTCCGGGGCCGCTAGAGAAGTTGATGAGCGCTTTCTCCAGCAGAGGGATCAGAGTCGGGTAGTCCAGATACTTCTCCACTACATCCGCCCCCAGGAAGATCGGCTGTCCGGCCATATCTACCGATCACCTCCAGATCACACTGAGGCTCACACCCCGCCCCCCCCGCAGGTTGCACTACTCTACACAGCCACGCCCCCCTTCTCATTGGACCAGACCTCTTCCTCTAGCCCCTCCCACAGAACTTACAGAAGTTTGTTAACCCGCCCCTTTCTAAAACTTTGTTCCTGTGATCGTGACTTCTGATTATAAGATAAAGGAGGATCACTCAGTACATGGAGGGGTTACCAGCTTCTGATGTCACATCTGTACGCTGGAGAGTCACCTGCTGCTCTCCCATTCTGTAACATTTTTTATATTTAATATATATATAGATATATATATATCTATATCTATATTATATGGACAGTGCAACTGTAGAAGTGAGACTGTAAAAGGGATAGCCACCTTTTCTTCAAGCCAAACACTTTAGCAGCGCACGGCATGGCACACCAACTGCGGCATGATTTTGCCCAAAAATCGCAGCAAAATCACACAAACAGAATCGTGGGATGCCTGTTACCCAAAGGAAGTTTTGCTCCGCGATTGGGGTGCCATTGAAAGTAAAGGGATCGTGAGCACGTCCTGCGATTTGCTCTGATTCTAGAATCATGGGCAGAATCACGGCGATTTCCTCTGCAATCCAGAATGTGTAGGTGTGAATAGAGCCTGGGAGTCTTATACACAGAATGCAGGGGGCAGGAGTGTGCATAGCTCCCAACTGTCCCTGATTTCGAGGGACTGTCCCTGATTTGGAACAAAGTCCCTCTTTCCTCATTTGGCCCTCATTTTGTTTTGATCTTTATAGTTGTATAGAAAATGCACTATTTTCTTTCAAAATGTGTTTCTTAGTGCTAAACCTTTCATCCAAATTCTAAATTGCTGCATTTATACGTTTCAAAAGCCAATATATAGGAATAGTATTGGTTAAAAAAAAAGAACTTGTGGGTTTAAATAAATTTTTTTTGTTAAAGTCTCCTTTAAGGGGGCGTGTCCTAGGCCTACAAACTTTTGCTAATAGGTGTCCCTCGTTCCCATCTCAAAAAGTTGGGAGGTATGGGTGTGTGTAATGCATATTAGGAGTCATGAGTATGCAGCACCCTGGTGTTTAGGCAGGGTTGCTAATAAATTTAGTTTGTCGGGTATTAATCATCCTGGCTGATTGTTAGAAGATCCACTGATTCTTCTCTAACTCTGGTTTGCTGTACCTTTTCTCTTCTGTCACTAGGTGGCGCTTGCTGGTGGCATTAGATTGACAAGCAGGGCCGCTGATAGGGCAGTACAACTGGCCCTATTGTACCGGGCCCGGGCCTGATCAGCTTGGCACAGGGGCCCGGCAGCTTTATAGTTCAGTTCTGCCAATTAAAAAAATTTTGCTTACTAAACTACACCCCCCTTCCTACTTAGGGGGGTGTATAATTACATTTTCCTGGGTCCCATCAGGTCTACAGAGGGGCCCTGGAGGTGAGAGCAGAGGAAGGACTTTTTCGGGCAGAGGAACACAATGCAGTACTGCTCTGCTCAATTGTAGGATGCCCACTGCCTCTCCTGGAGGCGTGATCTCTGTAAACATGCTGTGCTCCCTCTGCGGAGACTGATGTGAGACGGCTGACAGCTGACAGGGAGCAGCAAGTCTAATCTCAGCGGCGGGTGGCGTGGCTGCACTGTGAGTGGCACAAATATCTCTCCACAGAATCCTCACTTATGATAATCAGAATTACGATAATAACAAAGCACAGTAGGTGCTGTATGGCTGTCAGTGTCACATGGTATCTTGGGTGCTGACTTTTCTCTAAGTTATGGCTGTACTGTGTGTGTGTGTGGTACAGACTGTAACACAGTACAACCATAACAAAGTCAGCACACTACAAACCATGTGACCCTGACAGCCATACAGCACCTACTGTGCTATGTGATTATCATATGAACAGTGCAATGCTACTTTACATTGCGGTTTGGGGAGCGGGGGGTGAACGAGGGCAGAAAAAACATGCAGCTGAGCTGTGCTTTTTACCCCCCTTTAACCCCTTTATACCCAAGAAAGCCATATGTGCGACAGTAAAAAGCTGGGCTTTAACACCTAGTCAAACTATGGATCGGTGTGGTGTCTCAGACGTCTCCACCCTTAACAAATGGACAATAGTTGCAGTTACGAGCACCACACTTAAAAGTGCCCTGAAATGATAACCAATTTTTAGATTTGTTTTTGCTGGAAAAGAGGCTGGGTGACAGTAGGTTACCAAGGGATGGTGCTTTGCTAGAGACACTGCGGATACCCTTAGCCAAAACTTTGGAATAGATGGGATCATTGGACAGGACCGGGAGATACTTAGTGACAATTTTTTGTATCTTGTGGAATTCCACACTATAGGGTGTGGAGAAGGCTTATGCATATTTGCTGTTTTAGGGTTGCGAGAGTGCTTTGGAGTGTTTATGTACGCTATGTCGGGACTGCGCTGTCACACATTTATGCATGTCTTATTTAGGTCTATGTGCATACATATATTTTTTGTGTATTTTTTGTTTTTGCAAATGTGTGAGCAGAGTACCTTGTGGTTACATGAATTTATGGTTTAACACTTTTTTGGCACTCCCAACTATTCAAGTTTGTTCCATTGTTGCGGCTTCACCTGCTATGGAGGGTTTTAGCATCCAATACCTACCTTTTCTTTTCTCTTTTTTTCAGTTATTTTTATGATGTTTTCTCTCCTCTTTTTGCAGGTGTAGGTTTTTATAATGGGATCATCATTGTTTTAATCACACTGAGAGGGTGGGTTTGCTATGCAGCGCAGTGATTGGTTGTTTTACCGGCATGCATGCCCCACCCCCCCTCTTTTACTTTTTTACTTTTCTATTTATACCACACTACTACTATCCCTCTCTAGCTACAAATAAGCATCCAAATGATGTGAAACGTGTTAGCAGTCTACCACCCTGTACGTCTCTGCAATTGACTGTATTGTTGGATTTTATTGAAATAAAGATGTCCTTATCTCAGACTGGGGAACCAGTTGTGGTCGAAGGTAGAGGGGAAACTGTCGCCACTAAGGCATAGTTGCCAACAGTTTCGATTTTCCCAGGACAATCCCGATTTTGGAACCCTCGTCCCGATCGGAGGCTGTCCCAAATCGGGATTTTGCCCAGGGAAATCGGGAATGTTTGCATTTTAATTTTTTAGGCAGCCGGCTTCAGCAAAATGGCCGCTGGCGCCGCTGCTACATCGTTCCCCCTTGTGTTCAGTGAAGGGAGGAAGGGGGCTCGATCCATGCAGCCAATGAATCGGCTTCTCTCTTCACACTGAAGCCGGGGTTAGCTGCACGGATCGGCCCCTCTCCACTGAACACACGGCGCCGGCGGCTGCTCATGCTATGTATGTAGATGTTCCTTCTGCTGTAATGGACGTGCTGGGGGGCGTTATGGGAGGGGAGGGTCTGCACTGAGGGGGGTCTGCACTGAGGGGGGTCTGCACTGAGGGGGTCTGCACTGATGGGGTCTGCACTGATGGAGGGGGGTCTTCACTGAGGGGGGTCTGCACTGAGGAAGGGGGGGTCTGCACTGATGGAGGGGGGTCTGCACTGAGGGGGGTCTGAACTGATTGAGGGGGTCTGCACTGAGGGGGTCTGCACTGATTGAGGGTGTCTGCACTAATTGAGGGGGTCTGCACTGATGGAGGGGGGTCTGCACTGAGGGGGGTCTGCACTGAGGGGGTCTGCACTGATGGAGGGGGGTCTGCACTGATGGAGGGGGTCTGCACTGATGGAGGGGGGTCTGCACTGAGGGGGTCTGCACTGAGGGGGGTCTGCACTGAGGGGGTCTGCACTGATGGAGGGGGGTCTGCACTGAGGGGGTCTGCACTGATGGAGGGGGGTCTGCACTGAATGAGGGGGGTCTGCACTGAGGGGTCTGCACTGATTGAGGGGGTCTGCACTGAGGGGGTCTGCACTGATTGAGGGGGATCGCACTGAGGGGAGTCTGTATTGAGGGAGAGGGGTATGTACTGAGCGGGTCTATACTGATGAGGGGGGTCTACACTGAGGGGGTCTAAACTGATGGAGGGGGTCTGTACTTAGTGGGGGGGTCTGTACCGAGGGAGGAGGATCTATACTGCTGGAGGGGCGGTCTGTACTTAGTGGGGGGGTCTGTACTGAAGGGGGACCATAGTTGGTGGAGGGGGTGACACCAATTTTTTTCCGCACCAGGTGACACCAGCTGTAGTGACGCCACTGGCTCTTGTCTCTGCAGCAATTTAACTTTAATGTACAGGAGGCGGTTAACTATATACAGCAGGAGGGGGGTTACGTATATACAGGAGGAGGGGGGTTACGTATATTTAGGAGGGGGGTTAGCTATATACAGGAGGGGGGGTTAACTATATACAGGAGGGGGAGGGTTTACTATATACAGAAGAGGGGTTAATTATGTACAGGAGGGGCGTTAACTATATACAGCAGGAGGGGGGTTACGTATATACAGGAGGAGGGGGGTTACGTATATTTAGGAGGGGGGTTAGCTATATACAGGAGGGGGGTTAACTATATACGGGAGGGGGAGGGTTTACTATATACAGGAGAGGGGTTAACTATGTACAGGAGGGGCGTTAACTATATACAGCAGGGTTAACTATATACAGGAGGGGGGGTTAACTATGTACAGGAGGGGTTACTATGTACAGGGGGGGAATTATGTACAGGGGGGATACTATGTACAGGGGGGGTAACTATGTACGGGGGGTAACTAGGGGGAGAGAGGAAACTATGTACAGGGGGAGGGGTAGCTATGTACAGGGGGGGTAACCATGGCTCTGCCTGGGACACTGATTTAAGGACTGAGGCTGGAAACACTGGTGTAAAGACTGACTGTGCTGGGGGCACCTGATGCAAGTAGGGACCCTGCTTGGGGCACCTGATGCAAGGAGGGACTCTGCTGGGGGCACCTGATGCGAGGACGGACTCTGCTGGGGGCACCTGATGCAAGGAGGGACTCTGCCGGGGGCACCTGATACGATGACAGACTCTGCTGGAGACACCTAATACAAGGACAGACTCCGCTGGGGACACCTGATGCAAGGACGGACTCTGCTCGGGGCACCTGATGCAAGGACGTACTCTGCTGGGGACACCTGATGCAAGGACAGACTCTGCTGGGGACACCTGATGCAAGGACAGACTCTGCTGGGGACACCTGATGCAAGGACAGACTCTGCTGGGGGCACCTGATGCAAGGAAGGACTCTGCTGGTGGCAGGCGACGTGGCTAGTGACACGCTCAGGGATCCAACTGATTTGGCATTATGGTGAGTTGAATGATTTCATTTTATATTACAATGTAATAATAGAAATAATGAGCTTCAATCATCCTGACACCATAACAATCATGGTGCCGGGATGATTGAACGCTAACACCAGGTGTTTGGAGTATCTTTATCTGCTGATTATTAAACTTTCTAGAATACACATATTTCTATTGTTGTGTAGGATCTGGGGCTGCTGTCCCTTCATTCCTCTCTCCCCCTTTCCCTCTCCATCCCTCATTCATCTCAGACTCTAACCACACCCCCTTTGAGCCACGCCCATTTAAGCCACACCCACTATTTCACGTAAACCACGCCCATTTTTTGCCGCGTTTTTAATTGCTATGCCACGCCTACAAATGCATGCCCCACCCCCTAATTATTATATGGCTCCGCCTACAGCCAAAAACGTGTCCCACAAATTTTTTTCGCAATGTTGGCAACTATGCTAAGGCACCATCCACCTTGTGACTGGAGACTACAGTGTGTAAGCTGAGGACAGTACCCGAATCTTCTCACCAGCCGGGGACGGTGAAGAAGGGGGAAAGATTCAGCAGGTGCCAAGCCAGGGACCCATCAGGACAGCAGGGGTAACGCTTCAGGGGTATACAGCGTGCTAGTTGTGGAAGAGCTCAGGAGATTCAGTGGCGATTGGATCTGGAAGTCTAGTGAGAGTCTGGGAGCAGAGCGAGTAAAAGTCTACAGTGGTAAATTGTAGTGTAAGATAACTATTGACAACACAGAATAGTTCTTAAGTACAACTACCGTTAGCGACTGTTACAAGATTTGTTGCCATAGGAGACAGCAGTCTTTTTTTTTTTTTTTTTTAACAACAAGGTTGGTCTTTATTGGAAAAAATCAAGTTGCAGTACATTATAAGGCACGCAAGCATTGCAGTGAACACATCGATGGAACAAGAGCAGTACATATGCAGTATGCAATGGGGGGAGAGGGGGGGGAGGGGGGGGGGAGGGGAGGGGGGGGGCAGAGGGAGGGGAGCATCAATAAATACAGCTCAGTCTAATACAGTGCAGCATAAACCTATAGGGTGGGGACTACAGAAGAGGATAATATATAGCAATATCACAGGGGGTCGGTCCATGGCTGCCAGACCCTCTCAAATTTACGAGGACAACCTCTACTTATGTATGTAAGTTTATACATTGGCAAAATAGCATTGATTGAGTTTTCCCATGACCTTATAGTAGGTGGTGAAGGAGACGTCCATCTAAGGAGGATCTCTTTTTTTGCATAAAAAAGTAGCAATGAAAGTAAAAGTTTAGTATATCGAGGCCTTTGGTCATCGTCCTGTATGCCCAGTAGGGCCAATTCAGCCGACAGGGGGAGCTCCAGCTGGAGACATACATTTATAAACTCAAAGATATCAGCCCAGTAACGGTTGAGTTTCGGGCATAGCCAGAACATGTGCATATAATCACTTTCCAAAGACTGACATCTTGGGCAGTTCGGGGGGTTTCAGCGGGTAAATTCTGTGCAGCCTCTGAGGCGTAAAGTAAATCCTATGCAGGAATTTTGTTTGTATTAGTTTGTCCCTAGAGGATATCACTAGCTGCGAGGAATTTTCAAAGCATTCTTCCCAAGTCTCTCTATCCAAGGATGGGATATCTGCCCTCCATTTGTCCCACAATACATCCATTTTTTTGGAATCTGTGCTAAGTAACGTCAAGTATAACGTCGATAGGGGCTTAACCAGGGACTCCTGCGCCAATAGTTCCTCAACCCCATCCATCAACAGGTCGGGTGGTGTCGGGAACTACGCCCGGAAGGCATGACGCAGCTGATAGTAGCGGAACAGCATCCCCTCTGGAAGACCACATCTCACTACCAAATCTTGGAAGGAAACTAGGATCCCAGATGAGACAATATCCTTCAGAACCTTGATTCCATACCGGGCCCACACTTGAGGATCAGGAACAGTCCTAAAATGCGGGAGATTAGGATATCCCCATAGTGGGCAATAAGGAGACCACCTATTTGGAACTAAATACCGCTTCCTAGCCACCCCCCATACACGCAGAGTGGTTCGAGTGGGATCGGCGAGGGCAGGACTGGAGGAGGCCCCACGATATACCAAGTTCCCGAGTTCTTTAAGGGAACCCACCATAGCCACCTCCAAACAAACCGCCGCGTTGGCCCTAGACTGCTCAAACCACCATCTAACCGTGACCAGCACAGCTGCCCAATAGTACACTAATAGGTTAGGTAAGGCCAAACCCCCACATCTGACGGGAAGCTGGAGAGTTGATTTGGCTATACGAGGGGAGGATCCCCGCCATAGGAAGGCTCCAATGCAGACATCTATCTCTTTGAAAAACTTCTGGGGTATCCATGTGGGGCAATTACGAAAGATATAATTTAGTTTAGGGAGATAAATCATTTTCAATATATTTATACGCCCTAGCAAATTAAGGGGAAGATTAGCCCACCTAGAGCAGTGATCCTTGAGACACGTGACGATAGACTGTAGGTTGAGGCGTTGAAATGCCCTAAAATCTCGTGATATCTTTATTCCCAGGTATGTAAATACCTCCGCCCACTTCAGTGCAGGTTGATTCGCTAGATCTTTAGCCTTATCATCTAAAGGGAAAAGTATTGATTTTGACCAATTGATGCGAACTCCCGAAAACCGTCCGAATTCGTCAAATATTTCTAGCGCCGCTTGTAATGAAGTATCTGCATCCTGTAAGTAGAGTAGTGCATCATCGGCATACAGGGATATCTTCTCCTCCAGAGGGCCAACCCGCAGTCCCACAATGCGGCTAGATTCACGCACCAGAGTCGCCAGAGGCTCTAAGGCCAAGGCAAACAAGGTGGGGGACAAAGGACACCCCTGCCTGGTCCCCCTCCGGAGGAGAAAACTATCAGAAAGGGAGTCGTTTACCCTAATCCTTGCTCTGGGGGCCCTATACAGCAGGCCCAACCAGTGAAGAAACTTGGGACCCACCCCAAATCTCCTCAGCACTTCCCATAAATATTCCCATTCAAAAGCCTTCTCCGCGTCCAGAGAGGCTATGACCCGTGTTCCTTTGTTATCATGGGTGGCAGCCAAGTTCAGGAACAAACGACGTATATTGGATATCGGTGCCCTTCCCCGGCATGAACCCGGTTTGGTCCACATGAACAAGGTCCTCTATCACCTTTCCAAGTCTCCTGGCCAAAATTTTTGCCAGTAATTTGGCGTCTGCGTTAATAAGGGAGATAGGTCGATAGGAGGCACATTCTTCAGGGTCCTTACTGGGTTTGGGCACCAACACCACCACCGCTTCCGAAAAAGATTCAGGCAGGGCGTTCAGAGTAGAAGATTGCTGCATCAATGAGGTAAATCTAGGTGCAAGGAGCTCCTGATATACAGCATAAAATTCAATGGGTATCCCATCTGGTCCCGGGGCCTTCCCCTGCTGCATGGATCCCAGGGCCTCCTGAACCTCCTCCAGTGAAATATCCTTCTCCATTTCTTCCCGCTTTCCTGACTCTAGAGAAGGGAGGGAGACTCGGTTGAGATATGCAAGCAGCTGAGAATGGTCGTAATCAGTTCTAGAAGAGTAAAGGGTTTTATAGAAGCCTAGGAATCTTGCACTAATATCCGCCGGCGCCGTCAATAGGCAGCCATCTAAATCTTTTAATCTGCCAATATGAGTAGCGGTGTGCTGACCCCTTGTGAGCCAGGCCAACAACCTACCATTTTTGTCCCCAAACTCAAATACCCTCTGGGCACTATCTAGCATTGACTTCTTAGTGAGCTCAACCCTGCAAAGAGACAACTCTCTGAGGACATCTTGCCAATGCACATAATGTGCTTGGTCAGCAGTTCGGACATACTCCGCCTCCTTCAGCCTAGCCTGTTCCTGCAGTACCCTCAGAGACTGCACAGATGCCCTCTTTTTCACAGATATATATTCTCCCCTAAGCCAGGCCTTGAATGCATCCCACTGTACCAAGGGTCCAGTAGAGCCTGCGTTGTTAATCCAAAAACCGCACAATGCCTCCGGTATCTCCTCTTGGATCTCCGGCTCCATAATCCAGTATTTGGACAACCTCCACATCCTCACACCCACTGCCGTAGAGAGCTTGATGTTCACAGACACCGGAGCATGGTCCGAGATTCCACGGGAGAGAATCTCCACCGAGATCAACCTCCTCAGAAGACTGGGGGAGGCATATGCTAAATCAATTCGAGACATGGTCCGGTGTGTAGTGGAGAGGCAAGTGAACTCTCTATCAGTGGGATGGAAATGGCGCCATGCGTCCGTCATATGAAAGGCGGATGCCCAGCAGGAAAGGTCCTGCTGCTGAGGGCCCACCGCCTGCATCCTGTCCAACTCCCTGTTTGGAGTCAAATTAAAGTCACCTAAAAACAGGACATTATCTACATTGTACAATGTGGCCTGTTGCATCAGGTCATGAAGTAACCCTACGTCCGCCGGAGGAGGCAGGTAGATCCCCACAATAACAACAGGGATCTCTTCAATCAGGGAGTGTAGTAAAACATACCTGCCTCCTGGGTCTAGACGAATATCCAATAGTTGAAAATGCAGGGACTTGTGGATTAGCACACTGACCCCCCTGGCATAGTTGGAATATGTCGCGTGGTAATGTGTGCCAATCCATGCCCGTTTTAAACTAAGAATGCGGGAACCCACAAGATGCGTCTCCTGCAGGATACACACCTGTGGGCGGAGTTTGCGCAAGTAATTTAGCACCAAGGATTGCTTCACAGCAGAGTTTAAGCCTCGTACATTCCATGATACCACTAAGCACCCAGCCATGGCAGCAACTTTACAATATCGAAAGGGCCCTGTCCTGATGAGGATGTCCGTCTCCAGTCGCTCGGGGGGGGGAAAAATTCCCCACATCCGGCTACATCGGGGACACGCACCACATCACACTGCAAACGCTTACTGCATACATTATACCTAAAAATGAGGACAAATATATGACCTGGTAGACCAACTTGAACCTGAAAATAAAAAAGGGTTAGCATAAACAACCAACCGTAACCATCCCTGAACAGTCCCATCCCCCACCCCCCACCCCGCACCCCCCAAAACATTGAGGAGCACATAAGTCCCAAAAATCCCCCTTTAGAACTGGTAACTTAAGTTGAGGTCGTGTAGCCGGAACGGGTCCTCACCATACCATCATTAAGTATGGGAACTAGATGTATGTGTAATGCCGCGTACACACGGTCGGACTTTTCGTCTACAAAAGTCCAACGGACGCTGACGGACTAAAGCTGGCTGGTAATCCGATCGTGTGTGGGCTTCTCCGGACTTTCAACGTACTTTTTTAGCCTCAAATCCGACGTACTTTAGATTTGAAACATGCTTCAAATCTTTACGTCGTAACTACGACGGACCCCGAAATCCGCTCGTCTGTGTGCTAGTCCGACGGACAAAAAGCCACGCTAGGGCACCTATTGGCTACTGGCTATGAACTTCCTTATTTTAGTCCGGTGTACGTCATCACGTACGAATCCGTCGGACTTTTGTGTGGTCGTGTGTAGGCAAGTCCGTTCGTTAGAAAGTATGCCGCAAGTCCGCCGAAAGTCCGCCGAAAGTCTGCCGGAAGTCTGACGGACAGGCTGTCTGACTTTTGTAGGCGAAAAGTCCGACCGTGTGTACGCGGCATAACAGTTCGTATCCCAGAGTGATAGTAGGAGAGAATAAAATGTTCTGTCCATCACCTGACTAAGCAGGGGCACCTTCTTCTTTTTCGTTGCAAAAAATGAAAAAGTAAAGAAAACAAACTTCCAAAGTAAAACTGTCCTCCAGGAACCTCTAAGAGGAGCATATATAGGAAAAGTTATAGGAGGGGCATGTGTCTTTTAGCACTGGTTAGGGCCTGCTCTGCAGGGCTAAGCAATCCTTTCCTCTGGCAACAGTCCTCTAGGAACAGTTCCTAAGCATGGCTTAATCCATAAAGGAAGAGATGTGAAAAAGGGGCTGAGATGCAGCCACAGTACACATGGGGAGACTTGTATGTTTATCTGTTCCTAGATATATAAAGCAGATAATTCTGCACAACATGCCCTCAATATGCAATAAGATTGTTAGACTTACGGGGGGAGAGTCTCCAGCCAGGCGGACGCATCTTTGGGGTTAGTAAAAAATCTAACCGTTTCACCGTCCACCACTCGCATTTTTGCAGGGAACAAGATGCTATACTTCAGGCCTCTTCTCCGCAGGGCAGCTTTAACCGAGTCGAAGGAGCGGCGTTGGCGTTGCGTTTCCATGGTGTAGTCCGGGAATAGCAGGAGTTTAACATTTCTGTAAGGCAGTTCCCCTGCAACTCGTGAGGCTCTAAGCAGTTCATCCCTGTCACGAAAGTTTAATAAACGGAGGATAAAAGTGCGAGGGGGGGATCCCTCAGGCCCCGGCCGGGGCGGTACTCGGTGGGCCCTCTCCACCAGAAAATAAGGGGAAAGCTGAGCAGCCGGGAGCATGGAGCGCAGCAACTCCTCTGCAAACTGGGCTGGGGCTCGGCCTTCAACCCCCTCCGGAAGACCCACGATCCTGAGGTTGTTCCTCCTGCTCCGGTTCTCGGCGTCTTCCGCACGGTATTCCAGGGCCCGTACCTTCGTTTGAAGGGCGCGGATGGAGGTATCATGGTCCGCGATGTTGTCCTCCGCCTCTCCTATTCTCCCTTCAGCCTCCGAAACCCTGGACCGGATTTTGTCCAAGTCCTGCCGAACTATACCCACGTTTAGCTGGACCTCTTCTATTTTTGAGGCCAAGGTCGATTGACACGAAGTTACAGCAGACTGGCAGGAGGTAATAGCCGCCATAAGCTCCGTCAGTCCCGGAGGGGTCAGAATAGGATCCTCCTCGTGGTCCGTCTGTGACGCCATATTGCTATGGCGCGCAGGAGATCCCGCAGAACAGGGGGTTGATCCGTCCTCTTCTGGGATGTTAGGAGGAAACTTTAACTTCTTACCCCTCTTCTTGTAGCTGGGGGTTCTGGAAGACATCCAACAGGCTCAGAGTACCTTTAAGCGGTACAGCGGGACAGTACGGATAGTTTTTTAGGATCACACTCCGGGAGAGCTCAGAGCACACGTCCGCTCAGTCCGCCATCTTGGCCACGCCCCCGGAGACAGCAGTCTTACCTATACAGAAGTGGTATCCGCTGGAGGCCTCCCACTGTATAGCTGTCTACCTATAGAAGTCTCTGAGTCTGCCAATTAACATTGCATTTACTTAATAGTGTCCTGGCCCTAACCCTCTCTCCCACAGTTCTGTTAAGTGACAATAAATCTCTTTTGCATTCAAAAAGTGTCTGGCGCCCATCACTCCATCTCACCTTACACCCACCATGCCTGGTAACCCACTCTACAAAGACGGATGTCAGCTCTCCCTAACTCTGGAGGTCACCATTATGCCTTTGGAGGTCCAGGACCTTGCTACAAGTACAAAACAAAAAAAGTGCAGGAGTCAGGGGTGTGTAATGCACAATGTAGGGCTAAGAAGAGTACAAAATTCCCCTCGCAAGCAATACTCCTCCCCATATTACCCTTTTATCCAGTGGTGTAGCTAGCACGTATGGCACCTGGGGCTTATAATTTTTTTTGCAACCCCCCCCCCCCCCCCCTCAAGAAAAATGGTATGTGGCAATATAGCAGGGCCACGCCAAAACTGTGGGTGTGGTCAGATTGCATCAAGAGTGGGAGGGGCTTAAAGGGCAATTTGCTTTAATGACTGCCACAAGCGAGTATGTAGCAGACAGTACAAACCTCAATATACTAATTTTAATAAAACCGTTCTATTGCATGTGCTTTACTACACACAGCTAACCTTAAAAGGAAGCCAATGGCTCCCACTGCTGCCAAAAGCCAATCAGGAGTGCGAGTCCCTGGACAGCCAAGGCTCTCATGGACATCGCTGGATCGAGAGGGGGCTCAGGTAAGCATTACAAAACTGGTGCAGCCAGAATCTGGAACAGATGTGCATGGCAACCAACCAGCTCCTATCTTCAGATTGTTCAGCTTTAAAAATTAAAGCTATGAGATGATTGGTTGTCATGCACAGCTGCTCCAGATTCTTTCTACTCTAGTTTTGATAAATTCCCCTAAGGGCTCATTCAGACAGGTGCTGAGACAGGTCCTGTATGCTGAGCCACTTTTTGCTGCGTCTACATCCACCAGAGAGCTTCACCTTTAGAAGTGGGTGCACAGATCCAAATGCAGACACTATGCGTTTGGATGTCTGCATGTCAAATTTTGACATATGACCATATATATGTCCATGCACAGAACACCATGCATCCCCGCGCAGTACACAGCCATCATACTGGGCATCTGGGCATATGCTCCATGTGAATTAGGCCTAATTGTCATGTGGGCCAGATAGCAGGAAAGAGCAAATGTTGGGTAATTGAAAGAGAAGTATGGGAATTTTATTTATGAATCATACTTACATAGGTGGATGCTGCATCTGTCCCACGCCGGCTCTAAGGCTGAGAACCGAGTAATCAAACAGCCAATGACTCAGTTCTCATTGCTCCCTGAGCAGAGAGCTGGTGGCTGTCAGTCTTTGGCTTTGAGCACCCCCACTCCGGTGCTCACTGAAACACTGGGCTGTGGAGGGGGCGGGAGTGACCAGCTCAGGCCCTCAGGGGCTCACTGAGAGGCGCCAGGTAGCCGCTGGTGCGGCAGTTTCAAATAAATTAAATGTTTAAAAACAATCCACTCACACATGTCAGAGCGGTAGGCATGTCAGTCTGTGAAGTCCGCTGTCGGCATTCTCCCGAATCCACGCTGCTGTTATCACTGAATCGCTGAAGGAAGCCGGTATAAAGATACAGAATGCCGCGGGGAAACTCCAGTGAACTGTCAGCCTCTGATGATGGAGGCATTAACCATGCCTCCATCATCAGAGCCTCCAAAATGCTTTGATTTGTCACAGCACTCTGTATCCTTATACCGACTTCCTCCAGTGATTCAGTGATCACAGCAGTGTGAATCGGGAGAATGCTGACAGCGGACTTCACAGACTGACATGCCTACCGCTCTGACATGTGTGAGTGGATTGTTTTTAAAGGGGGGTTCCGGCCGCAATATTTTTTTTTTTTTAAGTCAGCAGCCACAAACACTGTAGATGCTGACTTTTAATAAGGACACTTACCTGTCCAGCGAGCCCGCGATGTCGGCCCCCCGAGGCCGATCCGTCCATCTCGTCCGCCGGCACCTCCATCTTAACTAAGGGAAACAGGCAGTGGAGCCTTGCGGCTTCACTGCCCGTTTACTACTGCGCATGCGTGAGTCACGCGGCGCTTTGTGAACGGCCCCGTGGTTTTCTGGGACACACACAGTTCCCAGAAGGCAACGGGGCCGCTTATTTTAGGGTGGCCCTCCACTTAATTTATTATAAGCTACCGCACCCACCAGCTTCTACCCCTTCTCTTTTGTCTTCTCTGTAATTGCCCAAATACCCCCCCCCCCGACGCGCCGATCCCCCTGCTGTCTGGGTCCACCTGTGTGCTGGGGCCCCTACAGGAGGCCTCATGTTACCCTCTGTTGGCGGCCCTGGTGTCCGGGTCTCAAGCAGAGGGAAGCCTGGGTACATCATCCACAAAACAGACAGGTGGCAACCCTACTCTGTGATAGAACAAAGATTTTTGTGGCCGCCCCGATACAACCTATGTTGCAGGCCGACCCTGCTACTGCTCCAGTCTCTGTGCAGGCACCCGCCTCGAGTATTACCTCTATAAAGAGGTATGTCTGGTTCCGCTCCGCTTCCCCAGCGGGGGCGATCCAGTCCAATGCAGAGGGTTTGTCAACCAGGTTGAGATATACTTCGAGATGATGCTCCAGGCGTTTCCCAAGGACAGAAGCAAAGTAGGTTTTGTGATATCTTTGCTTTCTGAGAGAGCCTTGGCCTGGGCAAACCCTCTATGGGGGATGCAAAAACCTGTTGTCTTGAGTTACCCTGAATTTGTGTCTTCTTTTAAAATGGTATTTGACGTTCCCGCATGCTCCGCTTCTGCTGTCAAGTGCCTCATGTCCATCAAACAGAGTACGAGAACTGTTACCGATTACACCATTGAATTCCGTACTCATGCAGCAGAGGTCGCTTGGAACAATGAGGCCCTCGTGGCTGCTTTTTCTCATGGTCTCTCGGATACCATCAAGGATGAGGTAGCAGCCCGAGATATACCCACTGAGCTGGAGAAGTTGATCACATTTGCCATCCTCATTGACTCCAGACTCAGAGAAAGACTCTCTTTTAAGGAGCGCTTGCAGAAGCCTCCTGTACATTTGTCTCTGAGCTTTGCAGTCCCACCCTTGCCTCCCTAACCTCCCATGCCTCCTGGTACCGAGTTGGTCAATGAAGGTGAACCCATGCACTTGGGCTTTACGCGTCCCTGTGCGGATGAGAGAACCCTTAGGAGGAGGGAGAGATTGTGCCTTTATTGTGGCCAGGCAGGTCACTTTTTGAACTCTTGTCCTACCCGTCCAGGGAACGCCCGAACCTTGAGGTCCTGTCACGGACATACCTTAGGTGGCATTGTTTTGTTCCCAGTTATCCAGAAGGATAAGCCCCTGGTTTCAGTTACCCTTTCTTGGACTGAGTCGTCCGTCGAGATACAGGCTATAATCGACTCTGGGGCTGCAGGCCTGTTCATTGATGCTGCCTTTGTATCAAAGCACTCGATTCCGCTGCAGCTGCGTGACACTCCACTTGCCATTGAGGCTCTTGACGGGAGACCTCTACAGCCTGCCCATGTTACTCATGAGACTGTTCTGTTGTCCATGGCCATAGGGGCTCTTCACCATGAGACAATCCAATTCCAAGTTATTTCCTCACCTAAGTTTCCGCTGGTTATTGGTTATCCTTGGTTACAGAGGCACAACCCCTCTTTTGATTGGCTCCATGCTGAGGTTCTCTCCTGGTCGCCACAATGCAGTAAGTTATGCTTCCAGAAGGTAGCCAAGGTCCTGTGCACCTCTTCACTCTCCTCCCTGCCAGAGGAGTACCGCGATTTAAAGATGTCTTTGACAAAGGTCAAGCTGGTAGTTTGCCTCCACACCGGCAGTATGATTGCGCAATTGACCTTCAACCTGGTGCCATACCCCCTTGTGGCCAGGTTTACACTTTGTTGGTCCTGGAGGATAAGGCCATCGAGGAGTATGTTGCAGACGAACTTTCTCGAGGTTTCATCCACAAATCCTCGTCTCCTGCTGGTGCTGGTTTCTTCTTTGTGAAGAAGAAGAGTGGTGAACTGAGACCTTGTATTGATTATAGGGGTCTCAATCGTTTCACGATTAAGAATGCCTATCCGATTCCATTGATTACGGAATTACTTGACCGCCTCAAGGGAGCAACGGTTTTCACAAAGCTTGATTTAAGTGGGGCATACAATCTCGTGAGGATTAAGGAGGGCGACGAGTGGAAAACTGTGTTTAATACCAAAATAGGCCATTTTGAGTACCTCGTAATGCCTTTTGGCCTTTGTAACGCCCTGGCAGTTTTCCAGGAATTTATTAACAATGTCCTCCGAGATTTGTTGCAGTTATGTATGGTGGTTTATCTCGATGATATACTCATATTTTCCAAAATGTCTGTCGTGTGCTTCAGAAACTAAGAGAGAACAGGTTAAATTCCTGGGTTATGTCATTTCCACTGCTGATTTTTCGATGGACCCAGAGAAACTTTCGGCAGTTCTATAGTGGCCCCGACCCGTGGGTTACGTCCTCTGCAGCGTTTCCTGGGCTTTGCCAACTATTATCGGAAGTTTATTCGTAACTTATCGTCTCTGGTCAAGCCCCTGACTGATATGACCAGAAAGGACGGTAGCCCACAGAGTTGGTCTCCAGAGTCCACTAAGGCCTTTGAGAGTCTCAAGGCTGCCTTTGTTTCTGCTCCTGTGTTGGCACATCCTGATTCTACTTTACCTTTTATCCTTGAGGTTGATGCTTCTGAGACTGGTGTTGGCGCCCTTCTGTCTCAACGTCCTACCTCTGAGAGCGCTATGCAGTCTTGTGGCTACTTTTCCAAGATATTGTAACCTGTGGAGTGCAATTATGAGATTGGTCAGAGAGCTGAGATCATTTTAGCCCTGAAAGAATGGAGACATCTCCTCGAAGGTACCACTGTGCCGGTTCTCATTCTTACTGACCATAAGAATCTCACATTCTTGTCTGAGGCTAAACGCCTCTCTCCCAGAAGGGCGCAATGGGCTCTATTCTTGTCAAGTTTCAATTACATTATCTCATTCTTACCCAGTACTAAGAATGTAAGGGCTGACGCCTTGTCACAACAATTTTCCTCCACTTCCAAGTTGGAGTCGGTTCCGGTTCCCATGATTCCTCCTGATCGTATTCTGGCTACGGTTCGCACCAGTCTCACTTCTCCTTTGGGTGACAAAATTCTTGCTGCTCAGGTCCATGCTCCTCCTGAGAAATCTTGTGACCACTGCTTGGTCCCAGAGAATCTCCATACTGCCGTGCTCCATACTTACCATTCTCCCAAGGCTGCTGGCCACCCTGGGAAGAATCAACTCTTTTGGGCTATTTCCCAACAATTCTGGTGGCCTAGTCTACGTGCTGATGTAACTGTCTTCGTAGCTGCCTGTTCCGTGTGTGCTCAGAGTAAGTCTCCACGACACCTTCCAGTGGGCCTCCTACAACCCATATCCAATGGAGAGAGGCCCTGGACCTACCTGTCTATGGATTTCATTGTTGAGTTACCCAACTCCCAGGGCAACACAGTTATCCTTATGGTGGTTGACCGGTTCTCAAAGATGTGTCATTGTATTCCACTTAGGAAGTTGCCCACTTCTAAGGAACTGGCTTCCATTTTTGCTTGGGAGATCTTTGGCTTACATGGGCTACCCAAGGTGATTGTCTCGGACAGGGGTAGTCAGTTTGTGTCCCGGTTCTGGCGAGCCTTTTGTGTACAGTTGGGAATTTAGCTTGCTTTCTCCTCTGCGTATCACCCGCAGTCTAATGGGGTCGCAGAACGAGCCAATCAGTCCTTGAAGCAATTCCTACGTTGCTATATTTCTGACCATCATAACAACTGGTCAGACCTATTACCATGGGCAGAGTTTGCTCACAACAGTGCCTTTATGGTTGCCAACCTTCCATGTTGCCTGACTCATTTGTTCCGCAGAATATTCCTGTGTTAGAGGAGCATCTCCGTGGTCTTCGTTCCACTTGGGCACAAGTCCAGGAGGCTTTGCGACATGCTAATGATAGGTACAGACTCCATGCTGACCGCAGACCCCTGCCTGCGCCTTCCTACCAGGTTGGGGACACAGTCTGGCTGTCATCTCACAACCTCCGACTTCGTGTTCCCTCACTGAAGTTCGCACCTCGGTTTATTGGACTTTTCTAGCAGCCGTCTGTAGCCCTCTGTAGGCAGTCACCAGCTCCCATTCCTAAACAGCCAGAAACTCTATATTTTCCAGTACCCAGTGCTCTTCCGAGACGTTCAGTAGCTCTTCTCTGAAATCCATGATTTCATCCAACCGCCACTCCAAATCACTCCCAAAGTTAGGGTTCCCTGTCAGCTTCACATACAACAGTCCCAGGCCGCCATAGCCAAAGCCTTCCGTTGGGCTGTCTTCCGCTATCCAAGGGCATGCTTGGGATACATGCCAACGGAGGGCTCTGTAGCTCTCATCCAGCCACATCTCTGCCCAGACCAGCCTGCTTAATTCAGCTGTCTGCTCCTTGTGCGGTTTTTCTCCCAAAAACAGCACCCGCAATCCATACTGCGACCAGTACCTTTCCTGGATGGAGGGGAGAACTTTTCCCTGGTGGTGCTGCTCACAGGCTAGCGTTTCCTTCCAGAGTTCCAGCAGATAAAATCATACCATCCCAGCAGGGCCTGCTCTGATACTGGTCCCCTATGCTGTATCTGCATCTCTCGCAACTTCCTTCCGATTTCCTCTTCAATAGCGACTGGTATGTGTACCTCTCCTGCTATCCAGATCCTGGATCTAGGTGGAGGTTTGGATGTCCCAGACTGCTGGAAACGTCCCACTGCTTGCCACCAATTGTAACAAAACATCCAACACTCCGCTTGAGTGCTTTCGTCATATACCGCTTCCTCCCAGTCTGAATATAGATATCAGATATTCCAACCGCTAACAACAAACAAGACAATACTCATTTGGTTGCTGAACATGGACTGTTTATTAGAACAAGGATACAGTCTTATTTACAGTTGAAGAGAAAGTTCCCCCTTCCTGCTCATATTACTTTAACAATACACCTGTAACCAGAAACATAAATATCAACATGAGCTAATTAACTAATCCCTTAAAGCAGCCAATGTGACTCCGTGCCCACCTTGCTATTGTTGTGATTAATCAGGATTTCACTACAAGTCAGACTTGTCACTGAGCTTCACACAGTAGATTATACATTATCATCAGTATAAACACAGGACACCTTCTCACAATAGCAGGAGCTCCAGTAGGAGCCCAGTAGGAGCCTACATTGTACAGAGGCCAATGTGATCAGCTCTTTCAATTAATATGTTGAGTTCAGAATCAAACAAACCAGAAATAGTCTTTATATATATATCCTGGGAGATATTGTGGATAAATATTACTGTCCCATTTTAAGTAATCCAAGTCATATTTTCTCAGTCACCCTGTGCTCCTAATGGACACAGGGTAACTTAGACATAGGAGGTGCATGGGGAGCTGAAGCAAGGGTTTCCCAAACTTTCCAAGGGATTCTGGGTTCCACGGGCCCTCCCGTCACACCTACCACTGCACTAGAGAATAAAACATACACTAGAGAACAGAACATACACTAGAGAACAGAACATACACTAGAGAACAGAACATACACATAAAATGCTGATAATAAATATCATCATCCAGGGCTCTCTTGCACATCGCTGGATCGAGATGGGACTCATAGAATGCATTAAGGTATAAAACTTCAGCATTCAGAACCACTTTAAGGAATACAAGGCATTCTCTGACTGGACAAGGTGCAAAGGAGGGGCAGTGATGTCACAATCTCCATAGGGTAACAACATCTCTTGACCTCATAGTTATCCCATGGAGGCTACAAGTGGCCATTTCAGTGCGCATTATCTACCATCATTATTATCAACCCGCCATGAGGAATGCCATACTGCTATCACTGAAGGGTATGTGGGCAAGAAGTTGCTGCAAAAAGATCATCAGTATATAAATGCAACACAGGATTTAAAAAGTGAAATTGCATTTTTACCCAGCTCTTTAGCAAACAATGGGCCTGTTCACACTAGCAGTGTGCAATACTGCACGACCACTGTTGTGCGATGTGTGGGCAGCAGTGTCAATGCACTGAAAACAGTGCACCACACTGTAACCTGTTTTTTTTTGTTTTAAGAACTCTTTTAATCAGCTGCCATGTCATCAGGATAAAGCCTAGTACACACAGGCTGAATGTCGGCTGGCACCAGCCGGTTTCTATTGACATTTGGCCCGTGTGTATGGCAGCCGGTCCGACAGAGGCTGGCTTCTGTCGAAGGCTCATGACCGAAAAAGGTCTGCCGACCGGCTCCTAATTGGCGAGTTTTCTCGCGGGGCGGCTGTCCGCCTGTCAGAACACAATAGCACAGCAGCGGAGATCGCTATACTAACATCCAATTGTTAGTGCAGCAACTTCGACCTGAGCTGTCAGGGTTTTTTTTCGTACAACCCAGCGGATTTAACTAGTGGTGAACTAGTGGTGTGTACGAGGCTTTAGATACAGCTACTGGTAGAGTCTCTGTATGTCCGCTCTCCAGTGCTGGAAAGCATAAGACTGGACTGCTGGCTGTTGTGAGCCTGCTTAATTCAGCTGTCTGCTCCTTGTGCGGTTTTTCTCCCAAAAACAGCACCCGCAATCCATACTGCGACCAGTACCTTTCCTGGATGGAGGGGAGAACTTTTCCCTGGTGGTGCTGCTCACAGGCTAGCGTTTCCTTCCAGAGTTCCAGCAGATAAAATCATACCATCCCAGCAGGGCCTGCTCTGATACTGGTCCCCTATGCTGTATCTGCATCTCTCGCAACTTCCTTCCGATTTCCTCTTCAATAGCGACTGGTATGTGTACCTCTCCTGCTATCCAGATCCTGGATCTAGGTGGAGGTTTGGATGTCCCAGACTGCTGGAAACGTCCCACTGCTTGCCACCAATTGTAACAAAACATCCAACACTCCGCTTGAGTGCTTTCGTCATATACCGCTTCCTCCCAGTCTGAATATAGATATCAGATATTCCAACCGCTAACAACAAACAAGACAATACTCATTTGGTTGCTGAACATGGACTGTTTATTAGAACAAGGATACAGTCTTATTTACAGTTGAAGAGAAAGTTCCCCCTTCCTGCTCATATTACTTTAACAATACACCTGTAACCAGAAACATAAATATCAACATGAGCTAATTAACTAATCCCTTAAAGCAGCCAATGTGACTCCGTGCCCACCTTGCTATTGTTGTGATTAATCAGGATTTCACTACAAGTCAGACTTGTCACTGAGCTTCACACAGTAGATTATACATTATCATCAGTATAAACACAGGACATCTTCTCACAATAGCAGGAGCTCCAGTAGGAGCCCAGTAGGAGCCTACATTGTACAGAGGCCAATGTGATCAGCTCTTTCAATTAATATGTTGAGTTCAGAATCAAACAAACCAGAAATAGTCTTTATATATATATCCTGGGAGATATTGTGGATAAATATTACTGTCCCATTTTAAGTAATCCAAGTCATATTTTCTCAGTCACCCTGTGCTCCTAATGGACACAGGGTAACTTAGACATAGGAGGTGCATGGGGAGCTGAAGCAAGGGTTTCCCAAACTTTCCAAGGGATTCTGGGTTCCACGGGCCCTCCCGTCACACCTACCACTGCACTAGAGAATAAAACATACACTAGAGAACAGAACATACACTAGAGAACAGAACATACACATAAAATGCTGATAATAAATATCATCATCCAGGGCTCTCTTGCACATCGCTGGATCGAGATGGGACTCATAGAATGCATTAAGGTATAAAACTTCAGCATTCAGAACCACTTTAAGGAATACAAGGCATTCTCTGACTGGACAAGGTGCAAAGGAGGGGCAGTGATGTCACAATCTCCATAGGGTAACAACATCTCTTGACCTCATAGTTATCCCATGGAGGCTACAAGTGGCCATTTCAGTGCGCATTATCTACCATCATTATTATCAACCCGCCATGAGGAATGCCATACTGCTATCACTGAAGGGTATGTGGGCAAGAAGTTGCTGCAAAAAGATCATCAGTATATAAATGCAACACAGGATTTAAAAAGTGAAATTGCATTTTTACCCAGCTCTTTAGCAAACAATGGGCCTGTTCACACTAGCAGTGTGCAATACTGCACGACCACTGTTGTGCGATGTGTGGGCAGCAGTGTCAATGCACTGAAAACAGTGCACCACACTGTAACCTGTTTTTTTTTGGTTTTAAGAACTCTTTTAATCAGCTGCCATGTCATCAGGATAAAGCCTAGTACACACAGGCTGAATGTCGGCTGGCACCAGCCGGTTTCTATTGACATTTGGCCCGTGTGTATGGCAGCCGGTCCGACAGAGGCTGGCTTCTGTCGAAGGCTCATGACCGAAAAAGGTCTGCCGACCGGCTCCTAATTGGCGAGTTTTCTCGCGGGGCGGCTGTCCCCCTGTCAGAACACAATAGCACAGCAGCGGAGATCGCTATACTAACATCCAATTGTTAGTGCAGCAACTTCGACCTGAGCTGTCAGGGTTTTTTTTCGTACAACCCAGCGGATTTAACTAGTGGTGAACTAGTGGTGTGTACGAGGCTTTAGATACAGCTACTGGTAGAGTCTCTGTATGTCCGCTCTCCAGTGCTGGAAAGCATAAGACTGGACTGCTGGCTGTTGTGAGTCCAGGGGTGCACATACCATTTATGCAGACTGTGCAGCTGTACAAGGGTCCTCTGGGGCGTAGGGGCCCATTTATAAAAGAAGTGGGTCAGAAGGGTGCTAATACCCTTTTCTGCTGTCACATAGACCTGGACACAGCTAATTCTATCTAGATGTTAATCCATATACAGTAGATAAGTGCAGTACCTAGCCAACATTTGGCACAAAAATTGATCCTGCACCACTATGCAGTACCATGATGCAAGATATTACTGTGTGCTAGCCAATCCCTTTAAAAAACGAACAAAAGATTTGTCCAGTGGTTGAGGCGATTTAAATTATTTTAATTGTGCTTTTATAGTTAGACCTTAAATCGTGGCATCAGAAATTTACAGGCAAACAGACATCAAATCATGAGCTTGTCCAAGTACATTTCTATGGCATAGGTCATGTGGGGTAATAAAATTGGAGAAGTAGCTAGTAAACATGGAATCATGGGTAAGGGCCATGTGACAACACATTTGCATTCGGAATAGGATAATTGTTTTGCTACCTTCGTGAGGAATAAATGAGAACTGCGGACGAATTTCCATTCAGTGTAAAGTGAGTGCACCAAGGCATCAATGAGTTATTTTGGCACTTTAGCGTGGGAAGCTAGCCGGCCCGTTGTTCATATTCAATCTATTCAACTGTAGAGGGAAGACATTTTTCTTTCCAGCTGGCTGCTCCTCTAATAGACTTTGATTTACGATTGACCCAAACTCACTCTCTCTTCCCTGTCCTTGTTTCACATTATCCCAACAATCACGCACATGAAATGTACTCCATATCTAAAATAGATTAATTTGTAGAAAAAAACGTTTTATGAAACAACATAGGTTACATTGCTAGCATCTTGATATCAATAATGGCCCCGTCAAACAAAAATATCTATCCAGAGGTATTATTTTGTTTGAACTTAGCACTCCTATTGCAGACCCTTTTTTAATAAAATGTGCAGGATTTATATAATTTAATACATTTTTTTTTCTGCAAAAAGACAAAAGAGAGCGCACCAGCCTAGTGCATTAATCACGATACCATTTTTTTGAACGACAAAAATGTATGTGATTATACTCCCAAATGCACATAAGAACAGGCTCATCACAAATATCTAGGAAAAGAACAACCAGAACCGTTGTGCATGCCTTCAGACGGCCCGGGAAGACTCCACAAGGACCTGCAGACACTGATGCATTTTGAGGGTGCCCCCTCTCATACTGAATGGTGGGAACAAGAGAGATAACTGTGTGTGCATGACACTCCACCTAGTGACACCAGCAATTCTTATAAACAAAATAACGCCTGATGCTCGGCCAATACAGCCTACTGATAAAACAAGAATTCAGAGACTGGGTCACACCAGAGGTCATGCCATAGCTCTGGGCCTGTAAGAAGTGCTCTGTAGCTAACTAGTACAATATACAAAGGTCTGGAAAACGCCACAAATGAAAGTTTAGGTTCTGATGTTTATATTCCAGGCAGGCCCCTTAATCTTCAGTCCAGCATGGTCACGATACTGCCTATGAAGCAGTTGTTGAGGGTTTGCTTGTGGATGGGACCTACTTTCCCTGCACACAGTGGTACCTCCACTCGTGGACACGCTCATCAATGTCCAGGCGGGGCTGTGTTCATCTAAAAGTCAGCATTAAGGTGGAATCCCACCTTAGAGGTGAGCCGATCACTGTGTGTAGCTGTGCAGCCCAGTAACTCCCTTCTGAATGACACTTCATCCCATCCCGCTGTACACCTTGCCTTCTAAATGTAGCATTTAGAGAGTGACACCGCAGAGCCCATGTTCAGTTCCACTAATCCAGCTTTCCTCTGCTGCCTCAATCCCAGTGACAGAATGGGGTCGTGCACTAAGGACGGCCCTAATGCCTGCACTTAATTGATGTCTTCGTTCTGTACCGGCAGCTAGGTACATGGGGTCTCCGTACCACAGGTCCCATCTCAATTACTTTTGGGGAACTAACCACTGGGGAGGGAGCCTGAGTACTGACCCCCTTTGCTACCAGAGGACCTGTCACCTACGCCTGGTACCACTCCTCGCTATCTGGCTGCTTTTTCCATCAGTTCATGGTTACCATAGCAACTACATTCCTTCGTCAACTGTTTTGCTGAGTTTTGCTGAGTACTTTCCTCCTCAGCCCCCCCCCCCCCCCATGTGTTTACAGGCCCTGTTCTTTAATACGCCATGTACCACCATGCACCTCTTTACAATAACTTCAGACCAGGCTTTTGAACTTTTACCAACTTTACTTATAACACTGCAACAATACACTCCAAAGTGCACACAGTCCTTCCAGGTATCAATCCATATCTGGAAAAGTTCTTCTGAGGTAGATTCCTGTGCGAGGAGCTATTGGGTTGCTTGTGATTACAGCTTCACTGTTGGACTTCTTGCTTCTTTCTAATGCAATCCCTCCCTGACTCCCTCAAGTCCAGCTTTTTCCCCCTATTTATATGCAGCATAGGGTGGAGGGCAGAACCCAGAAAAGCCCAGGAATAATGCAGAATCCGCAATAACCCTTTCCCACCCAGGCAGCCTAGAATCTGCATCTTATAGTAGCTCCATTAGTAGGCACCTGCCTACATGCTTATCTGGATAGCTGCATAAAGAGACCAGCTCAAACAGCATGTAGAGAAGTCTTAATTTAAGAAGAAATACTCTTGAAAAAAAAAATGGCTAGTAAATATGGTAAACCTTTCTCAATAGAGAAAAGGTGTCCATCCTCTTGGAACACTAGCAAAAGGCATGCTGGGAGTGGCAGGATTTATACTGAGCTGGTCACTGATTTTTCTGTTTGCCAGTGTCCGAATCATCCTGTAGGCAGCAGTATAACTCAGTTGAATAAGAATCCTGTGTCCCAAGAAGGAAAAGGGTTTTATCCCTAACCCCTTTATCCCTAAAGGCTTATTCACACGTGGTGTATCAATGCGTACACCCGTGCAAGGGCTGTCTTTACCCACAAAAGATACTCTCAATGCATACATCCACGCGCAAGCAGGCCCATTTAAGATAATTTGGATGAAGCAGCTGCACGAAAACAGCCGCTGGTCCCAATTTGACAACTGTATAGGTGTGGATGCCAGAGCGCACACTGTCTGCGTTTGAGGACACATGCCCACACCTTGCTCAGATGCCAGATTGGAACTGTGATTGTGTCTGTGCAGCCGCAAAAAAATGGTACAAATTGTCATGAATGGGACTGCTTGAGCATAGATCCATACCAGCAAGCAGATGCATGGATCACCTATGCATCCCATGAGGGCAGAAGAGCCCTGGCATAGGTGTACACATTGATACAGCTATGACTAAGGCTTATTGACTATGGCTTATTGCCGAAATGCGTAAGCTACTGTAATTTGTACACTCTGTCCTTTATAATAAAGTAATTTATTTGGAAGAATGAGCTGCTGGCTCTCCACTCTACTTTCTAGTGTGCTAGGAAGACACCATGAGTTAGAGCATTATTTGTCTACCTCCTTGGGGAATTCACCTGGGCGTTGCTTCCTCCTCTTTTACAGATTGATACACCATGTACAAAGTCCTAAAATGATCCTTTGTTTTTAGGTTTATGTGTGACTGTGAAACTGTTACTTCTGACACAGTAATTAGGGAATATATTGTGGGTTAACCACCCCACTTCTCTTTTGCCCATAGACTGCTATCTGTGTTATTATACTAATTATACAAGGTGTTATACCGCTGCTTGGGGAAGGTTGTTATGCTTTGCTATTTCGAGGCTGAAAGGTTTATAAGTATTAAACATCAACCTTTAAATACACACATGTAAAGCACATTCTAAGCATAGCAAAGCATTGGGGGAAGTGTGAGACACCACAACACTTAAATTGGTAAGCTACGCTGATTTTTTGTCCATATCCACATTTGGCAAGGCCCCATGACTCCAGCAGGTGCCACTCTTTCTGCACTACATTTTTCCACAAACCCTTTGGCGACCATTCATGCTTAAATGTTCAGTTGAGGTGCTTTGATGCGCACACATTAACGCACATAATGGCACATGTCAATGGGCTGCCAATGCACCAAAATGGATAAAAAAAATGTATGACCTTTTTGAAAAAATAGCACACTACAGGGCATGCTATATGCATTATGATGCGCAGCAGTGCATTAGGCTCTACTCTACAATGTGTTAGGGTGCCCTTCACAATAAGGGACAACATAATGCACTGCACTTAAAGCAAGTGCAATGGCATGCATTGTAGTACCGCTCATTAAGGCTCATGTTTTAGTACGTTGCTACAATGTGTACCTTCAAAAAACCTTCATTTTGACCTTCAAAATGTAGCTTTTACCATTTTTAAGTGTTGGCAATCACATAGAAGTACAGAAGGCAGTAACTCTTTGCCCCCCCCCCCCAAAAAAAAAAAAAAAAACATGTAATGGTTAAGGCGTAACTCCACTTTTGTTGAGAAAAAAAATATTCCCCTCTGGGTGATCTATGTACATTGCAAGGATTTTTAACAAACTTTGTTGCAGATTCCTACCTTTTGTTATTCTGAAGAAATCACTGTGTGTGTGTGTGTGTGTGTGGGAAAGTGAATCTGTATGGGAGTGGTTTCATAATTATCAATTAGCTGCTGCGCCTGCAGGGCTCTGAGGAGAGCAACAGGGTCTGCATCCCTTGAGTGGGAGTATCTCACCAAAAATTTAATTTTTGTTGCAGGGGATGCCTAATATCTGACTTGTATCTTAGTGCAGAGTTCTGGGAAAATCAATGAGCCAATTACACAAGCAAGAAATAATGTTCTGTGTAAAGAACACCTCCAAGTTGCCATATTGCATTGAATTTTACAGAAAATTACAGAGCTGCAGATTGAAAAGGAAAGGTCATTTTTAGTAACATTTAATTACAACATGATTTGTGTCGCAATTGTATATGCTATATTATTTTTTATTTATTTGCTATTTTTTCCCCCACGAAAATGGAGTTACCCGTTAAAGAGGATATTCACCCGGTTATGGCAAAAACGAAGACAGCAGCTACAAATACTGTAACTGCTGCCTTTTAAGAACTAAGCCTAAGTCTAGTGCTGTCTTCCACACAGCCAATTCTTCACGTGGTTTATGATTGCATTCAGGAGCTGGCTTTGGCTTACTGTTGAATCACAGCTGCCCCCCTACTGCACGTGCGTAAGATCACAGATTGTAGCGAGACCAGTCCTGTAGCCTCCCTCTGATGTGTGATGTGTATCCCAGAAGGCTGCAGGTGAACCAAAGGAACCTCATCCTTGCCTAAGCAAGGAATGGGGAAGTGGGAGAAAGTACCACCAAGGATATGGTGGCAGCATGGATGCAGTCCAATAGTTGCTTTGGAACCCACCTACTGCCATCCGCTGTCAATCATAGACAGGCCAGACCTGATGGGGAACTGGTCTTTAAGACTTCCCATCAGTCTCCGCCCACCTGACAATTCAGGGTCTCTGTGCCTGTTGGGTGGGTGGAGCCTGAAGAGGAACTGACAGAACAGTTTCTCGTACGGTCCACCTTGCCTGTGATTGACAGTGCACAGCAGTGGGCGGATTTGAAAGTGGCTATTGGACTGAATAGTGGTTATCGATCCGCCCACTGCTGTGCGCTGTCAATTAAAAATAAAACCGATCTGATGGAGAACTTCTGTTACCCATCAGACTCCACCCAGCCCTAGTACAAAATTTCTCGGCCATGCCCCTGTCAGTATGGTGGGCACATTGGCCGGGGGGAGCAACCACACAGAGGGATGAGTGGCCAATAAAAACTTCAGTGGCCACTTACACCAAGGCTCCTTACACATGGACGTCATCCATTCAGATACGTTTTTGTTAAGAAAAAACGGATTCCATTTACATCAGTTTTTCATCTGCTTCTTTAAAGCATTTTTTAAATGGAAGAAAAATGCAGACTTGTTCCAGTTAAAAAAACAGACCTAAACTGAAGCGAACGAAAAACTTATGCAAACAGAAGACATTCATTTACATCCGTTTGCCCATTGAAATGTATTGCTGTCCATTTTATCCATCAACTGATGGATGAAAAATGGACAGAGGGAACGCCCTAGTGAAAGGGGCCATAAGGCCTGCGCTGTTTTTTTCACTGTCGATGTAGCACCCTGATGTTTAGGCAAGGTTGCTCTTAAATTTACCTGCCAGGTATAGTTGCCTTGGCTAATTGCTAGGGATCAATTGATTTCACCCTAAGTCTGGAATTGCTGCACTCCTCTCTTCTGTCGCTAGGTGGCCGGATACCTGGCAACATTGGATAAAACAATGCAAGGACAGATTATGAGTATATGGGGTATCTCAGCCAATGGGCAGGGGTTTTGTTAAATCCCTTGGCCTGCTGAGAGAACCTATATATTTGTGTGGAGTCAGGTGATCGGTGTTCTGTGCCACCTGGACAGCTGTCTGTCTCCCCAGCAGAGCTCCCCCTCACATCAGGTGTCCCCGGCAGAGCCCCCCCTCACATCAGGTGTCCCCGGTGGAGCCCCCCTCACATCAGGTGTCCCCGGTGGAGCCCCCCCTCACATCAGGTGTCCCCGGTGGAGCCCCCCTCACATCAGGTGCCCCCGGTGGAGCCCCCCCCTCACATCAGGTGTCCCCGGTGAAGCCCCCCCTCACATCAGGGGTCCCGGTGGAGCCCCCCCTCACATCAGGTGTCCCTGGTGGAGCCCCCCTCACATCAGATGTCCCCGGTGGAGCCCCCCTCACATCAGGTGTCCCCAGTGGAGCCCCCCTCACATCAGGTGTCCCCGGTGGAGCCCCCCCTCACATTAGGTGTCCCCAGTGGAGCCCCCCCTCACATTAGGTGTCCCCAGTGGAGCCCCCCCTCACATTAGGTGTCCCCAGTGGAGCCCCCCCTTAAATTAGGTGTCCCCAGTGGAGCCCCCCCTTACATTAGGTGTCCCCAGTGGAGCCCCCCCTCACATCAGGTGTCCCCAGTGGAGCCCACCCTCACATTAGGTGTCCCACAGCGGTGCTTCCCCCCCCTACCTCAGAGGTGTCCTCCGCTAGAACCCCCGTCCCTTTCCATATCAGACTGGCAGCGGGGCGGGGGGTAGGCGGGGTGAGGCGGAGCGAGGCGGAGGGTGGGCAGCGACGCAGGACCTCCGTCTAGCCCCCCCAGCCGTCTAACTGAACTTCATTAAAATGGCGGCCGGCGGAGACAATGTGGCGGCAGCAGGGGCGGCAGCGGCAGCGGCGGCGAAATTGTGAAGAACCGGATTTCTCGGGACATTTACTGGGACGCCAAAAATTCGGGAATGGCGTCTAAGTTCCCGGGACAGTTGGCAAGTATGCTATTGGAAGATTTCCCCCCTATTACTTTCCAGGGACAGCCCAAAAATGGGGGCTTTCTTTTACTTTCACTTTCAATGATAATGATAAACAGGACAAATAGAAAGGGTGAATCTCCTTAATGGGGCAGACATCCCAAACTGCAAAAACTAATTTCAGGGAGGTGGCGCTTCGCGCCCGCAACCCCCCCACGGCAAAATATTTTTTAAATCACCTTTTTAATATCTTTCCACAGTGTTTCTGGGGAAGGGGGTGGGTGGTATGTGGCAGTGGACGGTGCGAGTAGTTTTTTTATTTTTAATAATTGATTTTTTTACAATTTGATTTGTTTCTTATTTTTTTTTCACAATGCTTTTTGGGGGGAGGGGGTTGGGGGAGTGGCCAGTGTTTGTAGGGAAGGGGAAAGTGGTGACAGTAGTTTTTTATTTTATTTTTTTACACTTTTTAATGTTTTTTATTTTTTTTACTTCAAAGCAGATTATATATATATATATATATATATATATATATATATATATATATATATATATGTATGTGTGTGTTTGTCCTATGCTGTATGGAGACTCAACACAAGAAGAACGTTTGTTCTCTAACGTTTGAGAATTCTCCCATTATAATCAATACAATTTGGTCCACCACAAAATGGCCACCAGCCGGAGCCCTAATTACAAGGACAGATTGTTTAGTGTTGATGGGGATGCTAGGAGTGGAAGCTGTTTGTAGAGACATCTGCGGGGACAGAGTCTGTCCTCATAGCTGTTCCCCGCCGCACTGATCATTCCCAGGAGATCGGGAGGTGCTTGCGGGTGTGTGGGAGCGGCCGCAGAAATGCGGGAGTCTCCCGCACCTCGCGGGAGACTTGAGATGTCTGATGGGGTCACAGAAAACAATAAACACTGACATGGGTTTTAATCCCTCTCCACGCTATACAAAACAAAACAAAAACATTTTTTGCCTTTTAGTTATACTTTACGGCTAGGTTACCTGTGTGTGTGTCAGGAACGTGTGCAAAATCATGTGCTTTCCTGACATGCACAGAAATGCGCTTCCCTTTAGCAGATGCGTGGCAGTGCCTTACACTGTAAGGCCTTGTTTAGACTAGGAGTTGGTGGGCTTTAAAAACATGCAATTGTGCTGCATTCTTAGTGACCCTCCTTAAAAGAGAAGTTAGGTTTGGGGGTTTTTCCTCCATCATACTTACCTAGGTGGGTGCAGCATCGGTCCGATGCTGCATCTGTCCCCCTGCCGCCTCAGCACTGAGAACCGAGCCAACGAACATCGCCGATGGCTCGGTTCTCACAGATCCCCGAGCAAAGAGCTGCTGACTGTCAATCAGCAGCTCTCCGCTCTGCTCCTCCATGCTCACTGGAGTTCTGAGCTGTGAAGGGGCGGGGAGCGGACGTCTCGCTGAGAGCCTAAGATGGGTATCAGTCCAGGCACCTGGCGGATCCAGACTTTATTGTTAAAGGGGTAGTAAAGGTTTGTGTGTTTTCACCTTAATGCATCCTATGCATTAAGGTGGAAAAACAACTGGAAGTCACCAGTCCCCCAGCCCCCCCGTTTTACTTACCTTTCATCTCTTCGGCGGGGACGCGCTGTCTCTCTCTCTCCACAGGGTCCCGGCTCTTAATTGGATAGATTGATAGTAGCGCAGCCATTGGCTCCCGCTTCTGTCAATCAAATCCAATGACACAGGGCCAAGTCCGTCATTCTATGTCTATAGATGAAAATGCTGGACTCGGGAGCGCGCCTGCAAGGTAAACCCCTCGGGGAAGCGCTTCTCCAAGGGGGTTACAAGATGTGGGGAGGAGCCATGAGAGCCGCCGGGGGACCCCAGAAGAGCAGGTTCTGGGCCACTCTGTGCAAAACGAGCTGCACAGTGGAGGCAAGTATGATATGTTTGTTATTTTAAAATGTAAAAAAACAAACCCTTACAATCACTTTGATGCAATACTTACACAGGTGACACAATCAACTATGTACTTCAACATGGAAGAGGTCTCATTTGCCTCCACTTTAACAGCTACTCTTGGCTCTGTCCATCTACAAGTTTTGGCTATTACTACAGCTGGGCTGGGGTCATATGAGCACTTCCATTATACAGAAACCATAATAGTCAGAGCCAGCCAATCAGAAGACTTATTCAGATGAAAAAGTTCTTGCATGATCAGTTCAACCTTGGATCAAGAGAGCGGACTTCAGACCACTCTCTGCTGAAAACGGGTTACAGGAGTGCAAAACGGAAAATTGTAAACTCACCTTTCCGTAATTTTCCTTTCCTGACACCTCTCCATGGCAGCACACACTGGGTTGTGACTCCGCCTCCACAACCTGACAGGATTGGTTAGCTATAAATTTGAAGGGGAGACACCCCGCTGCATTCTCTGTAAATATATCGCCATAAACGGGGTGGGAATCTGTGTGCTGCCATGGAGAGGCGTCAGGAAAGGAAAATTACGGAAAGGTGAGTATACAATTTTACGTTCACCAGTCGGGTGGGTGCAAGAAAATAATATTTATTCCTTATAATGCGGAAGAATTGGCTCTAACAACAGATCTACCGAAGTCTGCCATAGCCAAGTGAGCAGAATCCACTCTATAGTGAGAAATGAAAGTGTGTCTGGAGGACCAAGTCGCTGCTTTGCAAATCGTCTTCGGTGAAACCCTGCAATATGCTGCCCAGGAGGTAGCCACTGCCCTGGTCGAGTGAGCCCTGATGCCTTCGGGAATTGCCTGATGACGCATGGAGTATGCCTTCTTGATGGACTTGACTAACCAGGAGGCGATAGTACGTGAAGTAGCCGCTTGACCTCGTCTGTTTCCATGAGGAATGACCATGAGGGTATCAGTCTTCCTAAAAAGAGTTGTAGCCGCAAGGTAACTAATGATGGTTGTTTTAACATCCATAGGATGAGGTTCACCTTGATCATTAGTGAAGGATGGTAAGACAATATCTTGAGCTGGCCATACACCTTTAGATTATCTGCAGATTTTCTATGGTTAGATAGAAAATGTGCAACAGATCTCTCCATGTTCGCTAAACTGTGTGGATGGAGGAATCTCCCACTTTTTCCATCTAACCATAGAAAATCTGCAGATAATCTATAGGTGTATGGCCAGCCTTGGTTGTAGTGGAAGGAAGTTGCTACCTTCGGGATGAAGTGGTCTGAAGGTCTTAGTACTACTTTATCAGGAAAGAATACTAAGTAAGGTTCTGATGCCATCAGTGCTTGGATTTCAGATACCCTCTTTGCTGATGTAATTGCAATGAGAAAGGATAGTTTTAGAGTCAGATCCCACAGAGAGATTGATTCAGATGGAGTAAAGGGAGGATTGGTGAAGGCATCGAGAACTACTGAGAGATCCCATGATGGAAAAGCTGGTTTCTTGGGAGGTTTGATTTTCAGACAGGCTCTCAGGAATTGGATTACCATGTAATGCCCATCTAGTGCCTGTTTTGGCCGACAAGGTGGATACTTGTACCTTAAGGGTACTTGAACTTAGACCTTTGCTGATATGCTGACTGGAGGAACTCTAAGATTTGAGAGGGTTCTGGAGCAATGGGATCCCATCCCCCCTGCTGTGCCATGGTAAAGAACTTGTTCCAAATTCTTGTATAGGTGGTGTTGGTGGTATACTTCCTGGCTTGCATCAGGGTTGATATTACTTCCTGAGAGCAGCCTTGTTCCCTTAACCTAACCCTTTCAACTTCCATGCCGTCAGATGCAACTTCTCTGGAGCTGGGTGTAGAAATTGGCCTTGAAATAGCAGATCCGGGGTTACCGGAAGAAGGATTGGAGGTTGAAGGCTGAGCTGCAATAGGGTCGTGAACCATGGTCTTCTCGGCCAAAGAGGGATTACCGCGATTACTGTGGCTGAGGATCTCCAAAGCCTGGACAGGAATCACGCAATTAATGGAGTTGGCGGGAATATGTACCCCAACTTGAAGTTCCATGGGTGAATTAGACAATCTATCCCCTCGGCTGACAGGAACGACGCTCTGGACAGAAACCTCCGACACTTCGTATTCGCAGGTGTGGCTGCTAAGTCGATCTCTGGCATTCCCCATGTCTCCGTAAGAAGAGAAAAGGCCTGGAGACTCAGGGACCATTCGTTGTTCGAAAGAGTCTCTCGACTCAGGTAATCGGCTAACATGTTCTGTGCCGCAGGAACATATATTGCTTTTAAGTCTGTTAGGTGTGCCTGTGCCTATTCCAAGATAGGACGGACTTCCTCCATCAGTGTGAGACTCTTGGTACCCCCTTGCCTCTGGATGTAGGACACTGCCACCTTGTTGTCCATCCTGATAAGCACGTTCTTCCCTCTGAGGACTGGTGCAAATGCTATGAGGGCCTGGAAAGCTGCCGTGAGTTCCAGTATATTCGATACTATATCCTGGGCCTGGAACTGCCATTGGCCCTGCCCTGCTTGATCTTGACAGTGAGCTTCCCAGCCGCTCTGACAGGCATCCGAAGTGACTATTACCGGGTCTGGAGGAACTATCAGCTTGTATTTTCTGAGGTTGGTCAAGTGTGTCCACCACCATACTGATTGCTTCATTGGTCTGGAAATGGTAATGGTCTGACGCATCGATACTCCATCCCACTGCCTTAGAAAGGAGTTTTGCAGGACTCTCATGTGCCATTGTGACCACTGCACCATGGGCAGAGTTGCAGACATGGAGCCTAGCGCACTCAAGTAGGTTCTGGCTGGAAGATGCCTCGCTGATAGTAATCTCCGCATCTTCTGTACTAGAGGCTGAATCTTCTCCTGAGGGAGTTGTACCCTGTTCAATTTGGTGTTCAGATCCGCTCCCAGGAATACCATATTTTGCATGGGTTGTAGACTGCTCTTTTTCCAGTTGACTAGCCAACCGAAGTCCTGGAGAGTCGTGAGTAAGATCTTCCGATGACACAGCAAAGTTTCTCGATCCTCTGCCAAGAGTAGGATGTCGTCCAAATAATGGTGGACTCGCAGACCCTTTTCCCTGAGGAATGCAACCAAGGGTAGGAGGACCTTGGTGAATGTCCTGGGAGCCGACGAGATGCCGAAAGGGAGGCACTGGAATTGGAAGTGGCTTTTGTTGATGGCGAATCAGAGGAACTTTTGAAAGGAGGGATGAATCGGAATGTGTAGGTAAGTGTCTGATAAATCTGACAGCATCCAGTCGCCCAGGATAACTGCCAGAATTATGGACTGCAGGCTCTCCATTTTGAAGGCCTCTATTTTTATGTTCCTGTTGAGATTTTTTAAATCCAATACAGGGCGTAAGTCTCCGGTCTTCTTCTTTGCCAAAAATAGTGGGGGATAGAACCCCCTCCCCTTTTGATCTGATGGAACCTCCAGAATTGCTCCTTTCTCCTTCAATTCCACTATATATTTTAATAGTGACTTCCTCTTGATTAGTGAAGATGGCAGTCTTGTTGATTGGAAGTGATTTCCCGGAAGTCTGCCTATAAACTTCGACTTGTGTTCAAATTTGATTGTGGAAAGAGTCCACAGGTCCTTTATATGGCTTGACCAGATCTGTACGAAGTCCCTGAGCCTGGCGCCCACCTGTGCTGGGTGGGCAGGCGAACCTTCAAAAGGATTTCTACTGCTCCCCTGCCAGGGTAGGCTTGGACTTCTGCATTCTTAGGAAGGAAGGTCTTGTGTTTTTCCAGTCCCTTCTAAACTCCCTACCGGGACGGTAGGATCTAGCTTCCTTGTATTTATCAGGAAGGTTGCGCCTGAAGGACGGACCCTTTTGGGCCTTGGGTCTCCTGTCTGAGGGAATTAATCCGACTTCCCTCCTGTTACCTTGGAGATAGCGGCGTCCAATTTAGACCCGAACAGGTATGGAATTCTGCACCAGTTTGTTTTAGATGCAGTATCAGCCATCCATGGTTTCAGCCACAGGGCCCTTCTTGCCGTCACTGAGGCTAGCATTGACCTTGCTGAGGATCTTATAATATCAACTGAAGCTTCTGCCACGAAGTCGCCTGCCAACTTGATCTCCTGAAGAGAAGAGATAATTTTGTCCACTTCAGCACCATCTTGGAGATCCTTCTCCACCCGGGTTGCCCAACCTGATATGGCTTTAGCCACTGCTGTTGTGGGAATTGCTGGTCCCCAGCCGTGGAATACGCTTTCTTTAATTCCAGATCCAATTTTCGATCAAGAATATCCCGAAAGGAAAATGCGTCTTCAATAGGCAGAGTGACATGCCGTGCAAGACGCATCAAGGAGGAGTCAACTACTGGGTCGTTCATCAATGAATTGACTTTCGACTCCTTCAGAGGATACATCTTTGTCAGTCTGTTGGTGAGACTGGACCGCTTATCAGATCTTTCCCACTTTTCCCACTTCCCCCATCTTTAATTAGATCTTCCAGTTCACCTATAAAAAGGGAAGTTTTCTGGTTCTTTTTTTAAATTTGGGAAATATTTCCGAACTTTCTGCGGTTCCACTTCATCTTCTTCCCAGCCTATCTCTTCCTTAACTGACTTTGCGAAAGGCTCTACAAGGGAAAAATCAAAACCTGCTGACATCTCCTGGTCCTCATCTCCTGAGGAGGATTCTGATGCCTGGGGTTGATGGTCATCCGCTACCGATGTGCTGGGCATAGGCCTATCCATTAGTGGTGCCGTTGTCTCCCTTATGGATTCTCGTACAGATTCTCTTATGAGCTCCGTAGCCACACTTGCGTCTAGTTCTTTGTCCTTTGCTGCTTCATTGAAGCAGGATCTGCAGACTAGTTTATCTGGCAAGGCCGGCGCGCCGCATACCCAGCAAGCGTTTGCTGCAGGACAGGTGTGGCGGCTCTGGCGGTTGATGAAGGTGACCGTCTGCGGTCTGACCGACTATGACGGGAGCGGCTGCGTCGTGAGCGGCTGTGACGTGAGCGGCTATGTCTTCGATGGCGGGAAGAAGATCTTGAACGGCTTCTGCGAGACTTCTTGCTTGACGCATTACTTGATCTCCCTTCATGCCTGGAACTTGCGGCTCTTGACCTGGTAGGGCTGCCAAAAACGCAGCGGTAGGGGTTCGGCTCTCTCCCCTTCTTCAATACTTACCAATGACGGATGGCCTCTTACCTCATTTGCTGATGGTGGCCTGCGCGGCCAGTGGTCTCCATAGTGATAGTGACAGGATATCTGAAGAGTAATAAGAAAAAATATATATATATATATTTTTTTTAATTTCCCTTTTTTTTTTTTTTTTTTTAAAAAGGCTGTAGACAGTCTGGAGTAGTTGATCCGACTTACCTGGGTTTGCTGAGTTGTTTTCTGGCAAAGCAGTGCAACACACGGCGAAATCCAGCTTTTTCTAAAAATCCTCAGCAAAAACACAGAAATGACTGTGTTTTTAAACTTGGCGCCGCCGTCGCGGCAAAATGACGCTCCCACGCATGCGCAGAACGTCCCGAACGCCTCGGCGCCATCTTGGAGAAGGGAATAACCTTCCCAAGGCAGTACCTAGCTCTGAGCACAATTGCAGAGCAGAAGAGGAGCGTCGGCGGCCATGACGATTCCACAGTGGTAGACAACAGGTGCCAGCAATCCCCCTAAGCAGGGGAAAAAAAATATTTTGACAGAAGAAAAAAGGTACAGGCAAAATAGAAAGGAGACCACTGCAGTATATGAAGCTTCTTTAAAGCTTACTGTGCCAGATGTCCAGACGCCCCCTGAGACCACCAGACCGGGGGTTCCCTCCATAGAAGCTCCTTTAAAGACTGTACAGGAGAAACTTCCAAACAGGAGAGGCTTGAACCTGCTGGGGCGAGTGCGGTAAGAGGCTTTTTCTTTAATCTTGACAACAGGAGCAAGCTTGCTTATCCCAATCTGTCAGGTGAGGATAAAAAAGAGAATGCAGCGGGGTGTCTCCCCTTCAAATTTATAGCTAACCAATCCGGTCAGGTTGTGGGGGCGGAGTCAAAACCCAGTGTGTGCTGCCATGGAGGCGTCAGGAAAACTAATTGCACTCCTGTGACCCAGCGGAGAATCCCAGTCAAACGAGCTCAGGCTGGACTTCTCCTTTAGCCCTGGTTCACATTGATGATACTTTGAAATTGCGCTACTTCACTTGAAGTAGCGCAATTTCAAAGTAGCAAGGTCAGCGCAATTTCAGGTGCTACTTGATGGACATCTGTGTGGCTTCATGCACAGATGTCTATTAAAGTCGCACCTAAGATCGGCAAAAGTAGTGCAGGAACTACTTTTGCAAATTGGTGCGGTGCCGCAAAATTGGTGTCGCACCGATTGGAACAGTGCCATTGCCTCCAATAGGCTGCGACTTGTCATGCGATTTGATCTCTCAAATCGCATGACAAATCGATCCAATGTGAACCTAGGCTCAAGTTGCAATGACAGCGAATAGGGGTGTTTACATGCCACGTCTGCAACGCAACTATCCTACATATGGTGAGCTACAAGCCCACGACCGATTCAAGCGAATAGGGAAGTGCCACAAATGTCCCACGCTGTGGCTCATTTGTTTGGCAAAAATGGCAGTAAGGCATGGCGGGTTTGGATGCATGTCTTAATCTAGCCTTAATGGCACCCCATGTATCTGCTGGCGGTAATGCATGCCAAACCACATGCATACCTCCCAACATTTTGAGATGGGAATGAGGGACACCTACTACCAACTGTATGTAGGCATAGGACACGCCCCCTGTCACACCCCCTTAAAGGAGAATTAATTTTAAAAAAAGGTTAATTAAATCCACAAGGGCTTTTTTTTACCACTACTATTTCTTTATTCTGGCTTTTAAAATCTACAAATGCAGCAATTTAGAATTTGATGAAAGGTTTAGCACTGGGAAACACTTTTCGAAAGATAAAAAGTGCATTTTTTATACAACTATATAGATGAGACCAAAATGAGGGACAAATGAGGAGGAAAGAGGGACAGAGGGACATTGCTCCAAATCAGGGACAGTCCCTCTGAATAAGGGACAGTTGGGAGCTATGATTTAATAATCAGGGACAGTCCCTTTGGAATCAGGGACAGTTGGGAGCTATGATTTAATAATCAGGGACAGTCCCTCGGAATCAGGGACAGTTGGGAGCTATGATTTAATAATCAGGGACAGTCCCTCGGAATCAGGGACAGTTGGGAGCTATGATTTAATAATCAGGGACAGTCCCTCGGAATCAGGGACAGTTGGGAGCTATGATTTAATAATCAGGGACAGTCCCTCGGAATCAGGGACAGTTGGGAGCTATGATTTAATAATCAGGGACAGTCCCTCGGAATCAGGGACAGTTGGGAGCTATGATTTAATCAGGGACAGTCCCTCGGAATCAGGGACAGTTGGGAGCTATGATTTAATCAGGGACAGTCCCTCGGAATCAGGGACAGTTGGGAGCTATGATTTAATAATCAGGGACAGTCCCTCGGAATCAGGGACAGTTGGGAGCTATGATTTAATAATCAGGGACAGTTAGGAGTTATGCACACGATGCTGTAGCACAAGCAGTTCTGTGTTGGTTGGATTTTGAAAACGTGTCAGGGACTTATTTTGCGAATTTCTTATGTGTAGTTGAAATAAATGGGCCGCCCTATACTTGATGTATACGGGAACGAATGAAAAACGTGTGGAAACGTTCACACCGGAACTGTAGGATCATGTGAGTCTGACATAAATAAAGTCCTGTGCTCAGTGCCAGTAATAGTTCAATTTTCCTAAACAAAAATATTGAGAATGCAAAGTGAAGCATGCACCATGGCGCACACACAGGGTGTAGCGGGGTACTTTGGTTTTCTCTCAGTAGTTGTGTATGGGGGTGACCTCCACTCTCCCTCTAGTACAGAAGGAGGCCAGCTCAGGGGAATGACTGACCCAGCAGCGTACTCTGCAGCACGGACAGTGTTAAAGGGGCGGCGCCGGGCATGCCGGGTAAGCGGAAGTGGCCGTCCGGTCTTCCTGTCAGCGGCTGAAGGAGAGAGCGGTCATGAGGGTGATCAGCAGTGTCCGGGTCCTCTCTGTAAGATATGGGTGGGTGTGGGGGTGGTGTCCCCGGGTTCTGTCCGGACAGCGGGGGGTTCTGTATAGCGGGACAATGGTCGGGAGAAGAATTCCGTGTCTGTGCGGCCTGTACACACCTGTGTCCCCGCACGGTGACCCCTCTACCTGGGGCGGCAGAGGAGGTGACAGGACTCGGGGACGGGGGGTGTCGGCGGTGACAAGCCGGGCTGTGTGGGGAGTAGAGGGGTGGGAAGACATGGAGGAGGGTGAAGGTCACCTCTCTGCTCTGTACATGGGGGACACACTGGATCCTCCATTCCTTGTGTACGATGATGATAATGATCTTGTGAGGTAAAGTTGTATTATATTCAGATTTTAACCATTTCATTACTGGGCACTTTCACCCCCTTCTGCCCAGGCAGATTTTCAGATTTCAGAGCTGTCACACTTTGAATGATAGAGCTTTCTTTTGGTGGTATTTAATCACCACTGTTTTATTTTATTTTTTGCTAAATAAATATTTAAGGAAAAAAAAGTTTTCTTTAGTTTCTATTATAACATTTTGCAAATAAATAATTTTTCTTCTTCACTGATGTGCTCTGATGATCAGTGTACACAATGCACTCACTGTGCCTTATCAGACTTGCCGATTATCGGCTCTCCTCATAGAGAGACAGCGTGTGAGGAAAGGAGTGCCGATAACTGGTAAGTCTGTTTACATATGACCAGCTGTGATTGGACACACCTGATCCTTGGGTAAAGGGCTGCTGCGATTGGCCCTTTACCCAGATCTGTGATCACAGCAGTCACAGAGCGCTCCCCAGGGGGCGCACACGGGAGGCACGCACGTAGGGGGATGTCTAGAACTAGTTAAGGATTAAACTTATACCTACAGGTAAGCTTGTAATACGACTGTAATACGACATTTGCCCCAGCTGATGAGATGACCGTGCATGCAGTGTGTTCTGCATTCTGTGTCCTGAGTGCTGTGCTCCGATTGTGCACGAGTGACATCATTGTGGCCAGAGAGAAAGCGGAGAGCGCAAACCCAAAAGGAAGAGCAGCTGAACATGGAATGCCTGGAGAGGTGACAGCTCAGCGCTGGAGGGACCTGCTTGATAGGTAAGTTTGCCATGATGTGTTAATATGCGGTGCATCCTAGCACATTATGGCATAAGACTTTATTGGTTTATTTTAGTGGAGTTTACTATCAGTGGACTTTACTAAAAAGGCCTAACAAGGCTTGTTAGTGGAATTCAAATTCACCTCCCTGGGATGTCAGGGCCAAACAAGCTCAGGGCTGCAGTGCAGTTTTGAGTACATGGCTTGTAGAGCTGAAGAGCATGAAATCATTTACAGATCTCAGGAAACCCCGCTTCATGATCTGGATTCCTGATCAGAAGCAGTGACCAAGAGCTGTCAGTGACAGCTTAGCCAGTGTGCTGGAAGTCCATGCTCAGCTTATAACCTCAAGCCTCCATGGACACATACAGTATGTGCAGTAGATGGGTATTATATATGCCTATATATGTAAGAGCACATTCACATTGGGCATACTATACCCCACACCCATGCAGGGCCATGTTTACCCACACAAGGATGTACGGGAAGTCCCATTGATGTCATTTGGGACACAGGGGCTGCACAGGGACAACTGCTGTGTCCCAATATGACATCCAAGTGGTTGTGTGTCCCCAAACTCTCACTGTGCTTAGGGGCATGTACCCACACACAACATATTGGGACACTGCAGCTGTGTTCTTATTGACATCAGTTAGGATTGCTTGCACAGAACTGCATGAAGTACCTGTGCATCCATGTGTGGGTGAACATGGCCCAGCATAGGCATACAGTACAGCCAGCGTGAATGAGGACTAAAAGTTTGCTCTCGTGTGTGGCAGGAACTGGAGCCCCTCTAAAAAGTGATCCAAGCTTGGATTGGTTTTCAGAGGTGTTTGACAGGCAGCGAGGAGGCGGTCTGTTGCCTCCTTACTACCTGATTTAACCCTATAATTGCCATACTAGCGTGCCGCAATTGCGTACATTGCATGCGGTTGTTGTGCAGTTGTGGCAAGGCCCGACAGAACTGTATTAGACTTACATTTGGGGGGCAGCACCGTCAGCTGAAAGCAACGTGCTGTTTTAAGTTACAGAGCCGGAGTCCATGGCCCCGGAAGGAGGAGGGGTGAAGATGGATGCAACCACCAGTGGGGACAGCGCGGGCTTCATTTGCAAGTAAGTGGCACATAATGGGCTAGTATGCGATGCATGCTAGCCCATTAAGCTTTTACTTTGCAGGGAACAAAAGAGTAAAACCCATCAGGGTTTACTTCCTCTTTAACTACTAAAATTAATGTGAAATTGAAGACTTGCCTGGGTGTAAGAAGATGTCTGCTGCCGCCTTTGTGTTCTGTCAGATTAGGAAACCTATTGGAACGCATAGTGGCCATGTTGGAGCGCATGCGCAAAAGGCAATGTTGTTTGCAACGTCCCTTCCGTTGCATTTTCTGATGGGTAGTGGTATTCTGATAGAACACCGGCCTTAGGAGTCCAATTATGTTTTTTTTTTTTTTTTTTTTTTATTTACATTTTTGATCGGAGACTGGTAGCATCAATAGAAATGATTTAATGTTATGCTTTATTACAGAGGAGGCTTTACTCTGCAAAAGCAGCCACAAAGCCTAAAGCCGCTGGCAAGGCTCACCTTCCTCCTGAGGAGCTTGAGGTAAGTTGTTGTGTGCACCCGGGGGATTCTGTTTTGTTACTGGTTTTCTAGGTGTATGTCTGCATGGTGCATACGTGGTTTTTATTTTTTTATTCTTCTTTGACTGGGAAGAATGTGTCCTCTTATAGATTTTATATTTTGCCATTTTATGTATCTTATCACCAGCTTCTAGCTCTTGATACATGCTTGTACATTGTTTTACAGATTACAAAGTTGCCAAATGGTCTGGTTGTCGCCTCTCTAGAAAACTACTCCCCATCTTCTAGGATCGGAGTGTTTATAAAGGCAGGAAGCAGATATGAATCCGCCAACAATTTGGGTGTTAATCATGTTTTACGACTTGCTTCTAACTTGGTAAGTCTCATTCTTAGAGGATCTTCACCCTAGAAATAAAAAAATAAGTCAGTAGCTACAAATATTATAGCTGTTAGGTAGAACAGCAGTGCACAATCTGAGTGTAAAATATTTACAGATTTATTGTGATGAAAAGACAAATGGCAACTCGCATTGTGACAGTTAAAATCAGGCTCATCATATATTAAGGGCTTCCGATGGACAGTCTCACAACAGGGAACCTCAGACCAAGATAGGAGTACTGGGTGGATGGATACACTTGCAGGATCAAGTAAACACAAAAGCGGTTCACCAAACTAAGTTCCACATTAATAGTACTGAGAAATGCTTGTATATTAGTAACGTACATGGGAAGAAAAAATGGCACTATTTTGTTTGTAATCAATGAGCGGTCTGCTCGTGCATCTGGGATGGGGAGCCTCTTCCTTCAACTTGCAGCCTGGAAAGTCCGGATGTCAGGTTGGATGACAGTTAAGATGAGGAAATACTGTAGCTGCTGACTTTTAATAAAAGGACTGCATTTTTACTGCAGGAAGTTGGCTGGCTTCCCGCTGCACATGTACACCCTGTGCTTTGCGAATGTTCCTGCAGCCTTCTGGGACGTCCTCCTTTGACATGTCCCAGAAGACTGCAGACAAGGGGGGGGGGGTTGAACTTCCACTCAGATTGCCTAGGTAATACAAGCAGAAGTGGTAGTGGGTACCCCTCAAAACCAGGTACCCATTCCCCCAAACAAAAATATAATCTCCAAATGTGATGGAGGACATAAAGCAGAACTTCCACTTTTGGGAGAAGTTCTGCGTTAATTTACCATGTGTCTGAAAGACTGTAATGGATTATCCCCTAAAACACATGGATACATAGTGACTGGTACAATTGTTGCACCTGCAGAAAAAGTTTGTAATTTAAATTCACTGCTGTCTTTTGCCACTTCTTAGCAGTCTCCAATACGAATACTGTATAATTGCAAAATGAGTCATATTCAATCTTCTATTTTTTTGTGTGTGTATGTATGTATGTATGTATACACTCACCGGCCACTTTATTAGGTGCACCTTGCTAGTATCGGGTTGGACCCCCTTTTTGCCTTAACTGCCTTAATTCTTCATGACATAGATTCAACAAGGTGTAGGAAATATTTGGTCCATATGACATGATAGGATCACACAGTTGCTGCAGATCCATGATGTGAATCTCCCATTATACCACATCCCAAAGGTTCTCTATTGGATTGAGATCTGGTGACTGTGGAGGCCATTGGAGTACAGTGACCTCATTGTCATGTTTAAGAAACCAGTGGTGAGATGATTTGAGCTTTGTAAAATAGTGCATTATCCTGCTGGAAGTAGCTTTAGAAGATGGGCACATTTTAGTAAAAAAGGGATGGACATGGTCAGCAACAATACTCAGGTAGGTTGTGGCATTTAAGCGATGCTCAATTGGTACTAAGGGGCCCAAAGTGTGCCAAGAAATTATCCCCCACTCCATTACGCCACCACCACTCTGAACCTTTGATGCAAGGAGGAATAGATCCATGCTTTTATGTTGTTTACGCCAAATTCTGACCCTGTCATCTGAATGTCGTAGCTGAAATCAAGACTCATCAGACCAGGCAACGTTTTTCCAATCTTCTATTGTCCAATTTCGGTGAGCCTGTGCGAATTGTAGCCTCAGTTTCCTGTCCTTAGCTGACAGGAGTGGCAAACGGTGTGGTCTTCTGCTGCTGTAGCCCATCTGCCTGAAGGTTCGATGTGTTGTGCGTTGAGATAATATTTTGCATACCTTGGTTGTAATTAGGGTTGTCCCGATACCGATACTAGTATCGGTATCGGCACCGATACCGAGCATTTGCCCAAGTACTTGTACTTGGGCAAATGCTCCCGATGCTTCCCCCGATACCTAGAAGACAGCTGTGATCGGCACGTGGGGGAGTTACAAGATTCTCCCCCAGCGGCTTTCACCAGCTTTAGTGACATACAGCTGTGATCGCTCACAGCTGACTGTCACTGCATCCTCCTCCGTGCCCCCTCCTTTCCTCTGTGCCTCTCCGCAGTCCCCTGCATTCCTCTCTTATCTGTCCCCTCCGTTCTGCTCTCCTTATCTTTCCCCTCCGTTCTTCCCCTTCGTTCCTCCGTCCCCCTCCTCCTTCCTTTGTGTATGGAGAGGGTCAGCTGACTCTGTCCATTCACATAACTGAAACATTGTAATCTTCTGTGATTACGATGTGTCAGTTTATGAATGGAGAGAAGCTGCTGTGTTCTCTCCATTCATTCTCAGTGCAGCTGACGCTGCAGAGAAAGGGACTGGGGAATCTCTATCCTCTGTCTCTTTCTCTGTCTCAAGGGGGAGATATCAGAGGTCTGTTAAGACCCCTGATATCTCACCAAAGCCCCCCAAAAGGGCTGATTAAAAAAAAAAAAAACCAATAAAGAATAAAAAAATATTATTGGAAAAAATAAAAATTGTAAAAAAAAAACAAAAAAAAAAACACACACACATACAACGTTCACCCCCCCCCCCCCCCCCAAAAAAAAAATAGTAAAAAAAAAAAAACTGTCACGTGACATTAAAAAAAAGTATCGGTAATCGGTATCGGTGAGTACTTGAAAAAAAGTATCGGTACTTGTACTCGGTCCTAAAAAAGTGGTATCGGGACAACCCTAGTTGTAATGAGTGGTTATTTGAGTTATTGTTGCCTTTTCTATCATCTTGAACCAGTCTACCCATTCTCCTCTGACATCAACAAGGCATTTTCATCCACACAACTACCGCTCACTGGATATTTTCTCTTTTTCAGACCATTCTCTATAAATCCTAGAGATGGTTGTGCGTGAAAATCCCAGTAGATCAGCAGTATTTGAAATATTCAGACCAGCTTCAACAACCATGCCACATTCCAAGCCACTTAAATCCCCTTTCCCATTCTGATGCTCGATTTGAACTTCAGCAAGTCGTCTTCACCACGTCCTAGATGCCTACATGCCTTGAGTTGCTGCCATGTGATTGGCTGATTAGCAATTTGTGTTACCAAGTAATTGAACAGGTGTACCTAATAAAGTGGCTGGTGAGTGTATGTGTTCTTTGCTGTTGAGACAACTAAACTGGATTAGCATGTTCTTCAGTCCTGACAGTTTATGGAAAAGCGCTGGTTTATTTGTAATGGGAAATCTCAGATGTGTATTTGGCACAGAAAGAAGAGGCTTGATACCAGGGGCATGCTTGTTTACATAAGTTAGGCATATGTATTTTACCAAAACCTTTTCTTTTTTTTTTTTTTTCTAGACAACTAAGGGAGCCTCCGCTTTTAAAATTACCCGTGGTCTTGAAGCTGCTGGTGCTAGCTTAAGGTTTGTGTTTTTAATTCATTGCTAAAAATCTTTCAAAGAGGATGTATTTCTTGTGATGGGTGACAGTAAAATGTTGGCTGTGCCAGTCTTATAAAATACAGTGCATCAGGAAAGTATTTACAGCCCTTCACTTTTTCCACTTTTTTTTTTTTTATTTTTTTATTTTACAGCCTTATTCCAAAATTGATTAAATTTATTATTTTCCTCAAAATTCTACAAACAGTACTCCATAATGACAACGTGAAAAAGGTTTGTTTGAAATCTGCAAATTTATTTAAAATAAACCAAAAAATACCATGTACATAAGTCTTCACAGCCTTTGCCATGACACTCGAAATTGAGCTCAAGTGTATCCTGTTTTCACTGATCATCCTTAAGATGCTTCTACAACTTGATTGAACATGATTTGGAAAAGAACACACCTGTCTATATAAGGTCCCACAGTTAGTGCATGTCAGAGCACAAACCAAGCCATGAAGTCCAAGGAATTGTCTGTAGACCTTCAAGAGGATTTTTTAGCGAGGCACAGATCTGGGGACTGGTACAGAAAAATTATTGCAGCATTGAAGGTCCCAATGAGCACAGTGGCCTCCATCCGTAAATTGAAGAAGTTTGGAACCACCAGGACTCCTAGAGATGGCCGCTGGCCAAATTGAGCGTTCAGGGGAGAAGGGCCTTAGTCAGGTAGGTACCCAGAACCTGATGATCACTCTGACAGAGCTCCAGCATTTCTCTGTGAAGAGAGAAGAATCTTCCAGAAGAACAACCTTCTCTGCAGCACTCCACCAATCAGGCCTGTATGGTAGAGCATTGAGCAAAGGCTGTGCACTTGTGTAGATGTGTGATGTGTATATATATATATATAACATACATTTTTCTTTTTTTTTTTTTTTTTCCTTGAAAAGTTCTACTAATGTTGCTCTTCTTGCAGTTACTGTGTGGAAGACTGATCGGTATTTGTTTCTCTGCAGTGTGACATCATCAAGGGAAAACATTGTGTACTCAGTGGAATGTCTTAGAGATTATGTGTAAGTAAATCAAAATACTTGGGTGATTTGTTGTAGAGCCAATGGCTCCTGCTGCTGTCAATCTACCCAGTGAGGAGGGCGAGAGCGCAGAGCATAGCCCTGGATCAAGATCTCAGACTTAACTTAATGGTTGGAAATCCAATACTAGTAATTTATATTGGTTTTTATTTATAACCGATTTTAGATGAATATACAAACACTACTCCAAAAGAATTTGGGATTTGATTTTCTTCTTCTTTTTACAGGGATACTGTAATGGAATATCTTATTAATGTCACTACTGCTCCAGAATTTAGGAGATGGGAGGTCGCTGAACTTGGTGGCAAAGTAAAGACCGATAAGATTTTGGCTTACCAAAATCCACAAGTTGGTAAGTAGTGAGGTTTTTATTTTTCATTTCTATTGATGGTGTGGAAAGTGTATTTTGTGAATAAGTGTTTGAAGTTTTTTAAATTAATTTAATATGAAGTGTCTCTTCCTCCTTCTTCCCCTTTTTTTTTTTTTTCTCTTTTCTACAGGTGTCTTGGAGAACCTTCATGTTGCTGCTTACCGTAATGGTCTTTCTAATTCGTTGTTCTGTCCTGACTATAGAATTGGAAAAGTTTCTCCAGATGAGGTAACCAGTTTTTAACCTTGTAAAAAAACAAATTTACAGGCTCAATTTACAAAGGAATATTGCTTGCGATATTTGGATCATGTGACTCATTTGATCCAAATATCGCATGCCATATTGAAAATCTCAGTTCACTATCGGTTTATTAAAAAATTATAATTAAAAATAATAATTTGGTAAATGCAAACTATTTAACAAATGTATAAAATGAATAGTCGGCTGTGAAGCACACCCACTGGTGTCCTAACAACCACTCATCCCCTGCGCTTCTTATTCAGAAGTGAACACAAAGGAGCCAGCATGGGGATTCCCCCTACAAGCCATACCCAAACCCTTTGGGTCTGGCATGAATTTTTCTTGTACAAAATATAAACCTGTTGTTGGGGACAGAGAAAAGGAGAGAAATTTAATGTAGAAAGGTTTGCTTCAGCATATGTTTACACTTTTTTTTTTTTTTTTTTTTTTCCTTCAGTTGCAGCAGTACGTGCAGAATCACTTTACAAGTGCAAGAATGGCCCTTGTTGGTTTGGGTATGTATATTGTGAGTTTTAAATGCATTTTGTGGTCATATCTGTCTGGTAAACTCTTGGTGGGACTTTTGGTTTTTCTGAAATTGTATATTTGCAGAACATAACCAGAGGATCTAGTGTGCAGATCTAATGCTAGCAAGATCATGCACTTGAACCACTTGCCATCCAGGGAAATGAAAACATTTTTCACTTACATGTTAAAATCTTAATTTTTTTGCTAGTACATTACTTGGATTCCTTAAACATTCTATAGTTTCTGAAAGCAGAGGCCTTGCTTTTATATTGCACAATATTTTCTCAGCCATTTATCAAATGCAGATTTTTTGAAAAAAACACTTAATAGATTTTTAGTGCACACAAACGCAATATAATATCTTTTTTGTAAAATATAAAGAAGTAAAAAGATACTAAAAATGTTAAGACTTAAAATTGCGCATGCTTGTGAAATGGCGACAAACTACCGTGCCTAAATTATTCATAGCCGGCACTTTGAAAATTGTTTTTGAGAGTTTTCACACATACAATATGGGACAGTCAACATAGTCCAAGGTGTGGTAAAACATATGAAGGAACATCAGGCATGAAAAAACATTGGATAAAACACTGATATAGAAACTGTCACGCCGCCCTTTGCACCCCACGTGGGATCAGACTGTGCTAGTGGTATCCCAACAGTTCGGCCCATTACTTCCATTTACTTCAGAGTGTTACTAGAAAAATGATCAACCATTATAATAAAGAACTGTTAGGTCTACGACCCTGGGCTATGGTTGACTAAAGTTGTTTAAACCTTTTAGCAACAATCCATTCCACACCACATCAAAGTTTTATGTTTTAGAAAGAGAGTCCGATCTTCAATAATATAAATCTTTTGCCTACAGAGGTTGATAAGTGTACTGAGTACAAGAAGAGACAGGAGATATCAAGAAGGAGAAGCTGGAAATTAGGAGCGGGTTTAGACATACAGGGGGAGGATGCAAGCCACACGGAGAGCTAGAAATAGTATAAAGGCTTAACGCCCAATGGATCTATGATGAAAGAGTATGCCCCTAGAACTATAAAGAAATGCCGATGTGTCGGGCCCAGGGCTCCCAGATACTTTTTCAATTTCTCAAGTGTCTAGGATAGAGTTGGAGATCTTTTCTTGGGACATAATCCAAGAGATTTTTTGTTTGGTTAGGTAGTATGAAACAGGGGGATTTCCAGGCCCGTGCAATTGTCAGTTTGGCCCCTAGAAGTATGAAATGAATTAGAGTCTGGACAAGTTTTGAAATCTTGGGGATCCATTGATTGAGGAGGGAAATAGAAGGGTCTTGGTTAACCACAATCCCAGTGGTCTTGCGGATTAAATTGAAAATTTTATTACAGTAGCCCCTTGTTCGAGGACGTTGCCACATAGTGTGGAGAAGTGTGCCCAAGTGACAGTAACCTCTGAAGCAGAGGGGGAAAGACTGCGGATAATATTTAGCGAGGCGGGTAGGAACCAGGTACCAGCGGAACATGACCTTGAGGTTAGCTTCTATCAAGGAGGTGTTTAGAATCCCTTTTAAATTAACGATCAAAGTAAGAATGCCATGTGTCTAAGTCGCAATCTATCTCAAGGTCACTTTCCCAACTCAACATGTAGGGCGCTTTCTCTGACGGATCAGCCAGGGCTGAGTATATCGGGGAGATTCCCCCTCTCGTATCCATGGCTGTGGAGCACCATTGTTCATATGGAGTGACTGTTGGAGGGTGTGTATTTTGGGTCCAAATCGAGTTTAGGAAATTAGATATTTGGTAGAAGCGAAATTTTTCAGCGGGGCATTTCTAGTTTGGTAATGCAATGGCCTAATTTGAGGGGTCCATTTGAGTTGAAGTAGTGCCCAATTCAATAAAGACCTTTTATCTAGCCACCACTGAAAGGCCTTGATATCCATCCCTGGGGGAAATTGGGGGTTGTGAAAGATGTGAGCCAATGGTTACCACTTGCCAAGCAGATTTTATAGAGTGAGTCGCATAAGGCTACAGAGTGGGACAATGTTGGGGATAGAATAGGGGGGCAACCTCTGGGGGGACGCCATAGCATATAGTCTATCGTATAATGCGGAATCGCCTGTCATTCCATCCCTATCCAGTCAGGTTTTGGGCCCCTAGAGTAGATGGTAGATATATGGCTCAGTTGTGCCACCTGGTAATACCACCAGAGGTTAGGTAGTCCCAGTCCCCCCTTAAGTCTAGGTCTAAAAAGGACTTTTTTTAGAGAGGCTGTGACTTGTTTTACCCCAGATAAAGCAAAATATTGCTGACTGTAGATTTATATGTAGTTTGGTGACTGGGATAGGAAGGGAGCGGAATCGGTAGAGAATTCTTGGTAAAAGGGTCATCCTGATTGCATTTACCATTCTTATCCAGGACATCTTATGCAGTGACCATTCGGCAAGGTCTGCTGCTAGTTTTTTGATCACGGGCGTGTAATTATACTTGTACAGAAGATTTATAGCGGCCGTGAGGTGGATACCCAGGTACGGAATGGAGGTATTACTCCAAGAGAAGGGAAAGTGGCTTCTTATTCTGTCTACTAGGGTTGGGGGGGGGGGGTCCATACATTGAGGGCTATAGATTTAGACATATTAACTTGCAGGCCTGAGACTCGTCCAGGCCTGCGTAGGCGTAGCTGGAGAATATCAGGGGGTGAAATAAGATGGGATGTTACGAATAGGAGGACATCATCTGCAAATAGTACACATTTATGGGTCGACCTGTTACATTAGACTGAATGTCTGGATGTCGTCTGATCGCTATAGCTAGGGTTTCTATAACGATTGCGAAGAGGGGGGATAGGGGGCATCCCTGCCTTGATCCTTTTGTAATGGGGAAGAGGTCTGAGTAGTGCAATGAAGTCTGACTTGTGCCTTAAGGTAGGGTGAGAGTAGAGGGCCTTCAAGATTTTGAGAAAGTTAGGACAAATCCCCATCTTTCCAGTGTAGTCAATAGGTAGGGCCAGGTGACAGTGTTGAAGGTCTATGGATAGAAGGTACCCCTCCTGTGGAGGTCCCCCATCCCAGCCCGACTTCGAGGTATTAGGCATCTACTGCCCTCCTTATCTGGTCTGGGCTCTATCTCCCTGGAATAAAACCCACCTGGTCCTTATGAACATATGACCCTATGAAGGATGCTAGTCTGTTTGATAACATTTTCGTCATTATTGATTAATGAGATCGGTCTGTAATTACCTACTTCGCTCGGGTCTTTGCCAGGTTTGGGGATCACAGAAATATATGCTAAATTTGCTGCAGAGTCTAAGGGAGAACCCTTGCTGAGGGAATTAAAGAATCGGACCAGATAAGGAGAGAGGACATCAACAAACGTCTTATAGTGGTGTGTTGAAAAGCCATCTTGGATTGGGGTCGAACCCCTTTTAAAGGTCTTTAATGACTCCTCGGACTTCATTTTCTAGGATTGGGGAGTGTAATATGGAGCGATGTCGATCAGAGAGTTTAGGGAGAGGAATGTCATCTAAAAAGGTATTAAGTTTGAGGTGTGCTGGGGCTGGTCTCAATGTAAAGGTTAGAGTATTAACGAAGAAAAATGCTCCTGCGCACAAGTGGGTAGCCGAACGAGCGGTATATGAACACAGCCTTGCTGCCCTCAAGGGTGGGGGATCCTAGCAAACAATGAAAAAAAGAAAAAGGGCGCACCAGCTATGTGCATTATTTTTTTGGATAAAATTTATTAAAACTGATAAAAAGGAACTATTTTGATGCCCCTAGAATGGTAGCTGTGAAAAGCATTGCATCTCTTAATTGGAGAATTCGGGCCTTGTGTGTTATGGGAAGCAGCTCTGAGAGTCAGCTGTAGGGGCGTGGAGTCAGCCATGGATACGAGGAGGGGGGGTGCGAGTACATGTTCAAGGTACATACCCGGTCCGCTGTTGGAAGAGGCCCAAACTGATGGGATCCATACGAGCCTAAAGCCCAGGCTGTCGAGGTTAGGAAAGCTCTCTGTGTAGCTACCTGGAAGGTAGATAGAGTATATATGATGAACCACAAAGAGAAATATTATTCTCACAAAGGCGTTGCCAACATCCCAATAGTAATTGTAGAGGGACCCTAAGTTAGGGACACAAGTACCCCCCGGTACAGCGGGACTTTAAGGGCGAACAACATGTATCGATATAAAATATAATTTATTAAAAAGACATATATAAAAAAAGGTATAACAATAACTCATACAACACTCTTGGTGCATGATAAAAAATACATTTTCATTGTATTTATATTTCACATAATTCAAAGATGAATACAATATTCCTCCAGTTAGCCTGACATGTTTCGGGAACAATTACCTTCAGAGGTGTCTATAGAAGATAATGTAGTATATTCTGAAAAAGAGGATTGGTTTTTAAACAAATGCATTTTTAAAAGCAAAAAATATCCTCATGAAGCATGAGCATCGCTGGCATATGTACCAATTCCTAAGATGTGATGTGAAAAAATATATTTGATTTTTGTGGAGAAAAGATTTTTTTTTTTTTTTAAAAGACCTGATTTTGTCATCAATGGTCCATCAAAGTTGATAAATCCCGTCTTTGCTTTGATGGACCATTGATGACAAAATCAGGTCTTTTTTTTAAAAAAAAAAACAAAAAAACCTTTTTTCCACAAAAATCAAATATTTTTCACATCTTGGGAACTGGTACGTATGCCAGCGATGCTCATGCTTCATGAGGGTATTTTTTGCTTTTAAAAATGCATTTTGTTTAAAAACCAATCCCCTTTTTCAGAATATTACTACATTATCTTCTAAAGACACTCCCGAAGAAGGGAATTGTTCCCGAAACATGTCAGGCTAACTGGAGGAATATTTTATTCATCTTTATATTATTTCACATAATTCAAATACAATGAAAATGTATTTTGTATCATGCACCAAGAGTGTTGTATGAGTTATTGTTATACCTTTTTTTTTATATATGTCTTTTTAACCTTTCTAATGATATTTTATATCGATACATGTTGTTCGCCCTTAAAATCCCGCTGTACCGGGGGGTACTTGTGTCCCTAACTTAGGGTCCCTATACAACTGGAAGGGAGATGAGCAGAAAGCAGGTAAAGAAGAGGCAGACATGAATAAGAAAAAATGGAAAGAAGTAGAGGGGTGTAAGACATGGAGTCCATGATAATGGATACCCTGAACTTCTTGGGTGCAGGACTGGCCAGCCAAGTCCTGCTCCAGTACCCTATGATGAGTAGGGTTTGGTACAATGGCAACCCTGGTACAGGTTGCTTTCCTGGTGTCGCTAAAGGAGATCCGCTCCTCCTAAGTCACAACAGAAGGAGTGACAAGCGGAGCCGCTCCGGCCACTAGGCCCCCTGTAAAAGAAAAAAAAACAAGTGGTGAGGGACCTAAGTATAAGGAACAGAGGCAATACAAAAACATTACTTATGGAAACAACATTCCTGAATTCTGAACAAGCGCATGGATACCAATATGAAAATAACGATACCGGGAAAGGTGATATGAACTAAACAGTTTCATCTCAATCACTGGCTTGTGGGGTGCAAGCCCATGGATCAGAATAACTTATAGGAGCGGTTACACCTCTACATAATCAGAATAGAAGTATAGGGGTACAGATGGAGTGGGAAAGCTAGTCCAATGGGTTGAGCAGAGAACCAAGTGGGTGTAGAAGAGTCAATTACACTGTCGGAGGATTCGACCATCCGAGGAGGGACAACAATCCACGGTGGGTCGATCAGCCGTTGGTCTCATCTCGGTGGGATGGAATCTCGCTGCCTCTTCGTTTGCTGTTTGTTCCACAGCGGTGTTGGGGGGCTGCTTGGTGGAGGCCTCTTGGAGGAGTTTGGATGATTCGCTGTCTTCTGGGGTGACAATTCCTGCATGGATAAACCCGAGCTGGAGGAGCAAACGTTTGCCATCCTGGATGTTTGTGAATCCATACGATTTGTTTTTGTACTGGAACTGTAGGCGAAAGGGGAATATTTGGATTTTATTTCCTTCTATAGAGAGGTTGTCGAGGTTACAAGATCTTCTCATTATTTCTTCATTCACCACATAATAGTGGGGTTTAACTACAATGTCCCTCGGTAACCCGTCCTGGGGAGGGGGTTGTAGTGCTCTGTGGGCTCTGTCCAGTTCTAGCCTGTGATTTGGGATATCTGGTATGATATCTTTTTTTAAACTATTTAACGGTGCCCTGGATGTCCAGGACCGATTTCAGGGATACCTCCGAATGCAAAAGTTGTATCGTCTGCTTCTACTCTACAAATTATCTAATTTAGAGAGTGCGATTTCAAGTTGGTCTTGTAGCTTTTGAATGCATGCTGTGTTCTGGTTAGTGCATGCAGCCGTATTGTCCACTGCTTGTTCAATGACGTCCATACGAGCCCCCAGGCTCTGCGGGTCTGCCCTAATAGAAGATGTGATCTGTATAGCATTTTGTGCTAGTCCTGCAGCCAGCATTTCAGAGAAGCTATTTAACAACTGTGCCATGTCAGGGAGATGGCCTTGAGGCAGAGGTGAGGCCTGCTTGGCTGAGAGGAGTGTTCATCAAGGGGGGATGGAGGAGGGCTGCCATTGATCTGCTTAGGAGCGATTCGGTGGAGGCTGGGGAGACACCGCAGTTATAGATGTTACTCACAGGAGTTGCCAGTGTGTTACATCGTGGGTCCACAATCGAATCCTGGTCTCGTGTCTCCACGTGGAAGGGCCGGGTCCGCCATCTTGAAAGGTTTAGGGGTGGATAGACCGAAGTTGAGCTGACGACTGACCTCCTTCTTGGGGTGATCACCCGACATGCAGGTGGATGCTCTGTAGTGTTTGTGGAGGTCGGTCTCGGTGGGGGGTTCCCGCTCGTAACTGCTGATGTGGGGGTCTTAGTGAGGCCAGAGCTGGTCCAGAGCTCCCGGCTAGTGCGTCTTCCCGGAAGTCCCGCGCATGCGCACCGCTCCATAGACGGCACTTTGAAAGTCCTTAGAGGTTTGAGTTAAACCTTAGATCTGGCGCTAGAATTTGCAGCAATACCTCACGTGTGGTGCCACTACTGCTTTCTTATGCGTGCTGGACCTATGTTCGCATTTGCAATTTTTTTAAAAAAAATTTATTTTTATTTTTATTTTATTTTTTTCATTCAACTTTGCTATTACAAAGGATGAACAACATCCCTTGTGATAGCTTTGTCAGTGACAGGTACTCTGGGGAGATCTGGGGTCTTTTAGACCCCTGTTTTCCCCTCTTCTCTTCAAAGCATCTGATCAAGCACAGGGAAACACGGCATCGAAACCAAAAGTGACAAAATATACGTTGCTTTTGCCTTCATTCGTCACAGTGAAGATTTGAGAAGGAAGGCTCCTCCATCTCCTTTGTGGGCAGCCGACCAGCTTGTAGTGGTCCCGGGCTTCCTGGTGGAATGGTAGAGCCCGGGTATAGGGGGGGGCTGTTAAAAAAACAAAAAAAAAAAATTGTTCCTAAGATAATGGTTGCAGCCATGATCCTGGTATACATGCTTCCCGTTCAGGATGTGTACATACATACGCTGGATGAAAAGATGTTAATTTGTGTGTACTGTGAGCCTAAGTCTTTGACGTGTATAAATGGAGGTATAAGCGTTGTAGTTGAATTACACACCAGCTGGGTAGTCCATAGGTGTGAGCTGTTGGTATGGTTTTGTTTGCAAATGAGTAAAGTTTATTAATCAGTCACTTTAACTGGTGATTTTTAGGTGTATGATAAAGAAAATGTTTGTTTGTTTGTTTTTAAGACATGTAATAAATCATGGAATGTTTTATTTATAGGTGTCAGCCATTCCGTCCTAAAACAAGTTGGAGAACATTTCCTCAATATTAGAAGTGGTGCTGGTCCTGCAGCAATCAAAGCTCAGTATCGTGGAGGTACATAGGTTTCATTTTTCTATGTTGCTTGACATTTCAGTGGGTAAAATGCCTTGAAAATGCTTTTAGAGCCTCCAAATTTGGCAGTTTTACTATCAAATTCTTGTGTGCTGAGTCTACTGGTAACACATATTAAATTAGTGTGACGCCTGTAGCTATCAGGCCCAGGATATCTGATGGATTTTTATCATAAACTGAACTGTCCGGGATACTAGTATAGTTTCTGTACCACATACAACATATACCTAACAGAATTTGGTGATAGTTATGTACTTTTGGTGATAGCTATGTACTTTTTTTTATGAGTGCAGAGAAGAAAAAAAAAAGCAGAAGGGAAATACCATGGTAAAATTGCATCTGAAATCTGGTAGCTGTGGAGGAGCGTACCCTAACTTTTTTTTTTTTTTTTTTCTAAAGGTTTATTATAAAGAAAGGGAAAGAATTTTCTAATATTACATGTTTATACTATCTACAAAGAGTCTGCATGTACTCCCTATGCTTGTGTGGGTTTTCTCCAAGTACTTTGGTTTCCTCTCACACTTCATAGGCATACTGGTGGGTTGTTTGTCTGCTGTCCAAATTGGCCCTACTTTGTGTGCATATGAGATAGGAACCTTAGATTATAAGCTTCTTGACAGTAGGGAATGATGTGAAAGTACAGTATGTAAAGCACTGCGTAAATTGTGGCACTATATAAATAAGTTATAACGGGCTAGTTAGATCGTAGGTTTGCGTATGTATCTTACAAGTGCAGTACCTGAATACAATTTTCTAGGTAGGGGAATGCAGCCAGCCACAGGGGGTTTGTGTTCTGACCACTACATATAGAACCATACAGCTTCAGTGGTACCAAGAGCAGAAGTTGGCACTGGTCCTCTGTGCTTCATCTGCATCTCTTGCACTCTCCTTACGAAATTCCTTTTTCATGGCAGCTGGTATCTGTACCATCTTATCAATATTCCTATCGCACACGTTCCTGGCAAACAAGGCTCATAAAACAGTGGGTGCTGCAGCGATTACCAGCTGGGTCCTGGAAACATGAAGCAAGTGTACATGTTCGCCAGCACACCCATGGATCAACTATCACCATCCAAAGGTTTCTTTATTGCAGAGAGATCACATCGCAGAGATAAGTGCATGCCTGACAAAGGGGACCTGCAAGGCTCCAAAACGTTGCTTTTCTGTGATGTGATCTCTCTGCAATAAAGAAAGCTTTGGACGGTGTTTGTTGATCCATGGCGTGCTGGCTAATATATACACTTGGTATCTGTACCTCTCCTCTTCTGCTAACTGGACTTTAGATTCTGGTGGAGATTTCAGATGTGTTCAGAGCAAGGAAGTCTTATCCCACCGCTTGCCACCAATGTGACAATTTTTTTTTTTTACGCGCACACAGATTCATTACTAGGGTGTAATATTGTGAAGGAGGGTTTTGATTAAAGTTTGAAAAGTAAACTGGTGAGTGGAAATGCTGGGATGGGATTTTTTTTTTTCTGTGTGTGTGTTTGTTATAGTCTTAGGGTGGGGAAAATCATGGGAAATGTATTGTTTGTAAGGTGTGGGTTTTTTTTTTTTTTTTTTTTTTTTTTTTTCTATGAAAAATTAATATTTGATTGAAAAAAATATATATATTTTTCATTTCAATAAATTTATTTCTGTTTTGCAATGGGTTGTTATAAATAGAAGTACATCTGTCAGAATGTTTTGCTATACTGATTTATTTTTCCTTGTGGTGTACAGGTGAGATCAGAGAGCAAAATGGGGACAGTCTTGTCAATGCTGCAATTGTGGCAGAAGGAGCAGCAGTAGGGAGCCCTGAAGCAAATGCTTTCAATGTTCTTCAGCACATTCTGGGTGCAGGGCCTTACATCAAAAGAGGCAGCAACTCCAGCAGCAAACTGTCCCAAGCAGTGTCCAAGGCAACCAGTGAACCCTTTGACGTAAGTATAAATTCCATGAAAGAATACTGCTTTTGTTGTGATCCTGAATTCCCACTCGCATCCATCTTGGTTTTTGCTTTTCTTCCTATTTTTCCTTTTTTTTTTTTTTTTTTTTTTTTATAACCATTTGACCTTCTGAAGATTTACCCCCTTTCATGACCAGGCCATTTTTTGGGATATGGCACTTCGTTACTTTAACTGACAAATGCGCGGTTGTGTGACGCTGTACCAAAATAAAATTTGTCAATTTTTTTTTTTTCCCCACAAATAGAGCTTTCTTTTGGTGGCATTTGGTCACCTCCTGTTTTTTTTATTTTTTGTGCAATAAGCAAAGACCAACAATTTTGAAAAAAAAGCACTATTTATTACTTTCTGCTATAATGCATATTAAATAAAAAAAATTGAAAAAAAAACAAATTTCTTCATTAATTTAGGCTAATATGTATTCTGCTACATATTGTTGGTTAAAAAAAAAAAATCCCAATAAGCGTATATTAATCGGTTTGCGCAAAAGTTATAGCGTCTACAAACTATGGGATTTTTTTATTTGTTGTTGTACTAATAATGGCGGTGATCAGTGACCTTATAGCGGGACTGTGATATTGCAGCTTTCATACACTTTACACACACACACACACTTTCTGACACTTTTTGGGGACCAGTGACACGAGCGGTGACCGATGCTGCAGCATGGAGGTGAGTATGTATAATTGTGTGGTTTTTTTTTTCTTTTTTTTTCTTTTTGTTTTTGTTTTTGTTTTTGTTTTTTTTGTTTTGTTTTTGTTCTTTATAATCCTGTACCTCAGTGGTTCTCAACTCCTGTCCTCAGGACCCACTAACAGGCCAGGTTTGCAAGATAACTGAAATACATCACAGATGATCTCATTTGCTGCTCAGTAATTGCAGTATTCTAGTCTGCATCTCCCCAAGGTAATACTTAAAATCTGGCCTGTTGGTGGGTCCTGAGGACTGGAGTTGAGAACCACTGCTGTACCTTTTTTAATGGGCATGGTCAGCACGAAAGAAGATTTCAGCCTGGAGGGAACAATGGCCCGTACACACAATCCGAAAATTGGATACAGCTTTCGACTCAATCGTACGATAATCAGATCATTAGTACAGAGCTTTCGAGAGCAGATTATTATCCGATAGGACAAACCTGGAAACTTTTCTCGTACAATACCAGATCGTACGATTTTTGTTTTAATCAGTACAGTTGTCATCTGAAAATACACTACAACACATGACATCACTTCTGATTTTCTTTTTTATTCTGTCGTACGAGAATTTTCGTTACTTTAGTAAACTCCACAGGTTCGGTATACTACTAGCATGCAAAAAAAAAAAAAAACGGACGATCTGTCGTCCGATTTTTTTTTTTTTTTTTTTTTCTTTTTTTTTTTTTTTTTTCTTGCCACGTCAGTTAACTTTGTCCAGAGACTGTTTTCAGAATGCTACTCAAATATGTCTCAAATCCAGTCACATCATAGTGGCCTTTCGAGTTTTTTTTTTTTTTTTTTTAATGAATAATGTGTTACAATTTGCATTACAATGTAAAAATAGTAACAGTAGTCCTTGACTAAAAAGCACATACCGTACAACTTATACTTCAAAGCCAGTTGGCCACATATCCTATCGTTACCATTATACATGTTTATGTGCTATTACTTTTCTCTTAATTAAACCCACCCCCCTGTGACCCTCCCTTATTGGACCCCCGTGGTTCCAGGGCACACCCAATGGACAGCATCGGTTCTGTGCGTTATTCTCTCTTATGTCTAATCTGCTCTTAATTCAGCCGCGCCCCATTGCTGAGGAGGCGGATACTCTCAGCGCTAAAGTAGCACTGATTGCGGACATGGCATTGCTTGGACCCACAGGTTCCACAATCTCACAAACTTGTTGTAGTTGCCTTCCCTAGTGTAAAATGTCCTTTCGCTCCACACTGTGGAGTTGACGGTTCTCATCCAATCTTCCGGGGTTGGGGGGATTCTTGATTGCCAGGACTGTGCTAATAATTTCCTGGCTTGAAACAAGCATCTTGCTACCGCTACCGCTGTGCTCCTGTCTCTCAGCTCCTTGTTAACGTGTCCCAACACACAAGTCTTGGGATCAAGCTCTAAGTTAATTTTGAACGTTGTATTTATTTTCTTCAAGATCTCGGACCAATACCTGACTAGTTTTGGACACCTCCATACCATATGAATTAAGTCGCCTCTTCTTCTACATCTAGGGCACTCGTCATTAATTCTACGGCCAAACATGAAAAGCCTTTTTGGCGTGTAGTAGGATCTGTGCAGCAGCATCAGATGGGAGGCTTTTTGTGAGGGTGAGACCGACACCTCTGGTCCAAATTCCAGGATCCTTTTCCACTCTGCGTCCGTTATCTCCCCCACATCGGTCGCCCATCTGTCCCTGCCCCCAGGGAGGCCTACCTGCGTGTTTGTTCGCTTTGTTAATTGGGTATAAATCTCAGAGATTAACCCCTTAGAGGTCTCTGACTTCATTATTGTTTGCAGCAGTGGAATCCTACACCATATGGGGGGTTTCCTGCCCAGCTGCTTGCTCAAGGCATGCCTAATCTGTAGGTAGCTATAAAATACTCGATTTGGCAACCCGTACTCATGTCTCAGTTCCTCAAAGGATTTCAGGGTATCCCCGGCGTATAACTGTATCAGCCGACTTATCCCGCACCTTTCCCACAGCTTGTTACTGTCTACGGACAGCAATTCCTGCAAGTTCTTATTATTCCAGATTGGTGAGTATTCTGAGGTTCCTTTTTATATCCCATTATTCGCTTAGTTGTCTGCCAAACCCTAGTGATCATTTTAAGTGTCGGGATCCCTCCTTGTAGTGATTCTGCCTCCAGTGCTTCCACGAGTGAGCTATGTGGGCTTCCCTGTAAGATAATTTGGGCACTCTTCCCCCTCCAACGGTGGCGCATCCGCCAAGTTGTTGTAGCTGGGCTGCCAGGAAGTAGGTGGACGGGTGGGGAACCCCCAACCCCCCCTCCGTAACAGGACACTGCAGTTTTTGTAAGCCTATCCTGGCCTGCCCTTTTTTCCACATTAGTTCCCTGAATAGGGATTGAATTTTCTGGAACCACTTCTCCCCAATCCAAACTGGGGAGTTGTGGAGCAGATACAATAGCTGAGGCAACCAGACCATTTTAATCAGGTTGGCCCGACCCGCCACAGACAAGGGGAGTCTACTCCAGATATCAGATTTTTTTTTAAATTTTGATAGGAGGGGGACCAGGTTGTCTTCGATGAATGCACTGGGGTCCTTAGATAACACAACGCCGAGGTACTTCATTTTCTCCATAACTTTCAGTTGGGGCAGGCTCATCGGAATCGGATTGGCCAATGGATCAACCGGCAGGAGCAATGATTTCTCCCAGTTAATGGTCAATCCTGAGAACTTTCCAAAGTCCTCCACTAAGTGCATCACTTTCTCCAGTGAGGCAGTCGTGTCCCCCAGAAAAAATAGGACATCGTCCGCAAAAAGCGCTGTTCGCTCTTCCTCCCCCTTTCTGTGGAATACCTGCAGTTCGGATGATGATCTCACCGCTCCCGCCAGTGGCTCCATGGCCAAAACATACAGCAAAGGAGACAAGGGGCACCCCTGTCTCGTCCCTCTTTCAAGGGGGAAACTTTCCGAGTAATCATTGTTTATCTTGAGTCTTGCCTTTGGATTTTTGTATAAGATCTTTAACCAACCAATAAAATACAGGGCCGAATCCGAACCTCTCAAGCACCCACCAGAGATATTCCCACTCCAGGCTATCGATGGCCTTGGCGTTGTCCAAAGATAGTATAGCTCTGGACCCAACGTTCTCTGTTGGTACCTGGAGGTTCAAATAGGCCCTTCTGATATTAACACTGGTAGACCGACCGGGGATAAACCCCGATTGGTCTGGATGCACAAGATTTGCAATACATTTGTTCAGTCTGGATGCGAGCACCCTTGCAACGATCTTGGCATCTGAGCACAGTAATGATATCGGTCTGTATGAGGCGACTTCCAGTTGGTCTTACCCCTCCTTTGGTATCACTATTATTTCAGCCTCTGACATTGACAAGGGCAGCCTCCCATCCTTGGTCGACTGCTCCAATGCTTTTAAGAGCTCCGGGAGCAGCACCTCCCTGTACTTTCTATAGATCTCCAGTGGCAATCCGTCCGGACCGGGAGATTTCTGGCCTGACAACTCCATGACAGCCGTTTGCAACTCCTCCAGGGTCAGAGGTGACTCCATCTCACTCCTATCCCTTTCCGAGAGCACGGGCAGATCCACCCCTTCTAGAAATCCGTCCATGCCGCGCCGGTCCGACCCCCGGCGCGACCTGTACAGATCCCTGTAGAACGCAGAGAAAGTCTCTAGGACCATGGCGGGATCGGAAGTAATCTCTCCAGCCGGTGTCTTTATTGAGAAAATGGGCGTTGGAGATAAATTAGACTTAGTTATAAGTGCAAGCATCCGGCCTACTTTCTCCCCTTCACCGAAATAATTTTGTTTCTGGAAAAGTCTTTTATTCTCTACTCTTCTATTAATTATTTCTCTATACTCTTGTTGTCGGTTAAGCCAAGTCTCTTGTTTTTCAGGGGTTGGATCCGCCACGTATTGCGCTTCTGATTCCATAACTTCCCTACTAGCCCTCGCCTCCCATTCCCGTGACGTTTTCTTTACGATGGTAACCTGCTGGTGTAATAGTCCCCTAAGGAATGCTTTTAGGGTGTCCCACACTACCCCCGCTGGTGCTGTACCTGAGTTGAATGTAACAAATTCTTTTAATTTGGAGGTTACTTCTACTGGGCTGCTTATTAAATCCAGCCAAAGTGGTTTTATTGTCCACCTTTTCTGGCCAGGACTGGTATCTAGGTTCAAGGTCAAGATCAAGGGCGAGTGATCTGAGATTCCCCTGGGCTTATACTCTATGTTCCCTGTCAATTGCAAAGCTTCACTGTTACCTAATACCATATCTATACGCGAGAGAGTGGAGTGTGACCCAGAATAACAGGAGTACTGCCGGGCGTTTGGGTTGTGAGATCTCCATAGGTCGCACCACCCAACTTCTTTCAGAAGTTGGCCTAGGCGCCCCTCTGATAATCTCTCCGCACGATTCACTGGTGGGAACCGATCCATTTTATTATCCAAAACTGCATTAAAATCCCCCACCAGTATTATCGGTACGTCAGCCTTATTATCCACAAACTCCAACAGATCCAAAATGGTCTCTGTTTTGAACGGAGGCGGGATATAAATATTTGCTAACACCAGAGGCCTATTTTCCACAACACAGCTTAAAAAGACGTAGCGTCCCAGCGCATCTACTCTGGCTTCCCTGCAGGAAAATGAAATGCCTCTTCCCACCAGTATGCTCACCCCTCTTGAATATGAGGTGTAGACTGAGTGATACTGTTCTTGAAATTTATGGTTCCGAACTTGTAATTTGGTGTCATTGGTGAGATGAGTTTCCTGCAGACAAGCCAGTTCAACGCCATAAGCTTCCATCGCCAAGAACACTGCAGCCCTTTTGGCCGGATCGCCCATGCCCCTAATATTCCAAGAACCTATTTTTAGCGTTTTCAAAGACATCTAACAAAAATGAAGAGTAAAAGAAAAAAGAAGGAAGAGAAAGAAGAAAAGAAAAACGGGTACAGCAAAGAGAAAAAAGCAAAGAAGAAAAGAAAAGAAAATACCCAAAAAGGAAAAGCACTTCATTCGTGGGTTAGTGAGTACAAAACTTGCCAACTCTGTGGTTGTGTTAACCAGAAAAGGGAAAAGGAAGAGAGAGTGGGGAGGGGCAAAGAGCCCCCACATCCAGGGACCTCTCCCTCCCCACTCTGCACCCCCTAGTTGCAAATACAAATCATGTGTACCAATATACGTTACTTTTATAAATCCTCCCCTCCTAACTATGTGTATCTTACGTGCGCCCTGTTGCCCAACCCTGTATCTCGCTGCGAACCCCCCTCCCCCCCCTTCCACTTTATTCATCCCCCACCTCCCCACCCTTGTTTGTGACCCCCCCCCCTCCTGCCTAGTTAGGCTAGCCCTAGGGGCTGCACTTGTGACCTTTTTTTTCCTCCCTCCCAACCATACTAGAAATAACTCCCCTCTCATATGACAGAAAAGTGCATTGTGACTTACTACCACACTCTTTCCCCCCTCCCATAACCCACTTCCAAACCTTCAAAACAACACTTAAAACATTCATAACTAGTGAAATCACATTGTTTGTCCGTGCTTCCATCTGTCACACACCCCCCCTTCCCCCCTCCCCCGTGTCGTCCGATTTTTAGATCGTGTATACAGGGCATTAAGGACAGAGAAGGCCATTGTTGTTTAATGCTGAAGTAAGCACCTGGATTGGAGGGGGGTGGGGGGGGGGGGGGGGGGGGAACCTATCTTAATTCAAGTTACGGGGCTAGGGAGAGAGGACATGTACACTTTTTACTAAATTGCTTCACTTAGTAAAAACAGTTAAACATTGCAAGCAGTTTTCAATCTCTTAACGTAAGTTTTTCTGTCTTCTCAAGGTTTCTGCATTCAGTGCAAACTACTCGGATACTGGTTTGTTTGGCATCTACACTATATCCCAGGCTGCTGCTGCTGGAGATGTAAGGAAAATACAAAAGTTTTGTATATAATGCTAGTTTGGGAGCTGTGGCACATACATTCAGCTATGTGTATACATACATACATAGCTGAGTGCACCCCAACAGATTTCTCAGAAAATCTTTTACTTTCATATCAGAATCAACATTTTCAATGGGACACTATACTACAAAATACTCCTACAAATGCTGGCCATTGATTGCAAACAAGATTTGTTAATTTGCACACACAAAGTATTTTTCCTAACAAATTCATTCAAGACCGTGTTGCAAAAATGAATACACCCCAATCTTAGAGCCGGTTCACACAGGGGCAGCACGACTTGCAGCGCGTCTCAGAAGTCAATGCAAGTCGCCTGAAGTCGCCCCAAACGTAGTACAGAAACCTTTTTCTAAGTCGGAGCGACTTAAGTCGCTCCTATTAGAACGGTTCCATTGTACAGAACGGAACGCGACATGTCAGGCAGCTAAGTCCCCTGACAATTCACCCCTGTGTGAACCAGGTCTCAGGAGCAAAGCTAAATTTTGGACAACAAAATCCTAATTAGCAAGAATTCAGCTACAGGTGAGTCCAATTATTCTTTAAACAGGTGTCCTCAGACTATTATAAAAGGGCGTTGCTTAACACAGAAAAACTATTCCCATTTTATGCTGACAGCATAAAACTACATGAAGGAAATGTCATAGCCTGAGAAAGAAGAAAATTTCTTTACATAAGAAAGGCGAGGGCTACAAGAGGATCAGCAAAGCTTCACTTATCAGTCAGAGTACTGTAGCAAAAGTGATACAAAAATGTAACGAAGATGGAACTGCAACCATTTCACAGAGACGTCCAGGCCATCCATGGAGGTTAACACCTTGACAGCAGAGATGGGCTCGGGCGTGTTCGGGTTCCTAGTCCCAACCCACCTGCCCAATCCCGCCGGGAAGCCGAGACACTGCAGGCTGCTAATTCTAGACAGTTCGACATAGCCGGGTCTGTGCAGCTGCAAACACGCCCGGGCCCATCTCTACTTGACTGGAGTGTCTTCTGATAAGGGTTCTAGAAAATTGCCATGCAAGTTCACTGCATGTTAGCTAAAGAAGTAGAAAGTCAAACCGGGGTAATGTTTCCCATGACACAATATGGCATACACTGTAGAGGAATGACATGCATGGGTGTCATCCATGAAGGAGGCCTCCACTAAAGCCCATGTACAAAAAAGCCCACCTAGAATTTGCCAGGGCCCATGCTGAAAAAGACTACTGGGACTCTACCCTGATGAGACCAAGATAAATGTTTTTGGAACTGATGGCTTCAAAACTATATGGTGTTGCAAGGGTAGTACAAAGAGAAATGCATGATGCCTACAGTGAAACATGGTGGTGGCAGGGTCCTCCTGTGGGACTGCATGCGTGCTGCTGGTGTTGGGGAGCTGCATTTCATTGATGGTATCATGAATTCAGATGTACTGCTTTATATTGAAAGAGAAGATTCTACCATCACTCGGTGCCCTTGGTCTTCGTGCACTTTTCCAACATAGCAATGATCCAAAACACACATCTAAGGCCACTGTAGCATTTCTGAAGAACGGTGAAAGTGATTCAGTGGCCAAGTATCTATAAGTGTCTTCTGATCTGAACCCAATAGAACACCTATGGGGAATTCTAAAGAGACAAGTTGCTGCATCCAGGCTCTAAAAGAGGTCGTTCTTGAAGAATGGAAAAAGATGGATGTTGCAATATGTCTCCAACTTGTTCATTTCATGCCTAAAAGACTTGGTGCTGTCCTTGCAAATCATGGAGGTCATACAAAATTCTAGATGTAGTAGTGTTTGTTGTGGGGTGTATTCATTTTTGCATGAACTAATTTGAACTAATTTGAGTAAAACTGAATATTTTGAATAGAACCTAGTTTTGTGAAAATTTTGAAGAGGGTTGTACTCATTTATGCTGGTGTGTTTTTTTTTTGTGTGTGTATGTAATCCTATTTTTTTTTTATATATATATATATATATATATATATATATATATATATATATATATATATATATATATATATATATATATATATATATTAAAACTGGTAATATTTGTAAACTATGAAGTTGGGTTTTACATTTACAAAAACTACAGATTTTGTATTTTTAGATGCATTTGCTTTGCAATTATATAGTGACGAAAATGACATTTAGGCCTTGTACATATGAGATTCAATATGTAAAAGACTAATGTGTACAGAAAGCTTTTACAAAATGCCTTTCTTGGAGTCCTAAAAGCAAACTGCAAATCCAGTACAGGGGTTAAAGCCTTAGTGTAGCTAAAATAAAAATACCGCAAAAATCAGCACAAGGGGACATAACTTGGTCAGTAGGATATGTCCCTTGTGCTGATTCCAATTCTGTTAGTAGAAATCCTCCCCAGTCAATGAGGCTTCTCAGTCTACTAACAAAATTGGAATCAGCCCAAGGGACATGTCCTACGGTCTGTAAATTATGTCCCTTGTGCTGATTTTTTTCTATTTTACCGTATATACTAGAGTATAAGCCGACCCAAATATAAGCCGAGGCACCTAATTTTACCACAAAAAACTGGGAAAACTTATTGACTCAAGTATAAGCCTAGGGTGAGAAATGCGCAGCTACTGTAAGTGGGGAAAAAAGGGTCAACAATGCCCATTTGCAGCCTCACTGTGCCCATTTGCAGCCATAGGTCCCCCGAACTTCAAACTCGGTAGTTAAGGGTTCCTAGATGCCCCCTAGCTGCAGCCAAAATTTGGGGTCTCTGGACCCAAAGGTTCCCGAAATGACATTACTGCAGATGGACACAGTTAACTGAATTTGGGGCCCCGTATTTCGGGGCCACTTGGTGCTAGGAACCCCAAATGGTGTGCAAACCCAGTGGAACTAGCACTTCAACATATTCAAAGCTGGGGTTTATAGCACCAAGTAGCCCCGAGATACGGGGCCGCAGAGAATGACATTTTCCGAAACGACTTTGGGGCCCCATATCTCGGGGCCACTTGGTGCTAGGAACCCCAGCTTTGGATATATTTTAGTGCTAACTTCCACTGGGTTTGCACACCAAATTTGAGGGTTCCTAGCACCAAGGGGCCCCAAAGTCAGTTCGGAAAATGTCATTCACTGCTATCTGTGTTTTAATCTCCCCAAACTGGAGCTTAAGGTGGCTTTAAAAACGTAAAAAAGCTGTTTGCTAAATGTAAAGCATTTGTAATGCTAAACGTTTTTTGAAAGTTTGCTGTACGCAATTCTTTACTACAAGCTGAAGCCCATAAGTACGAGGCCTTACTGCTATTTAAATTTAATATTAAGCCAAAAATTTAGCCACCAGCATGTACCCATTGACCGCAAATATTTGTGTTGTCTGCCATGGCCTGCAGGTCACCTTTGCCCATCTTCCAGTTTGTAATGTACGTATGGCAGACAAATCAAAAGGAGCCTGGCAAGCTACAAATATTAGACTTGCCATTGCTGAGCTGTTTGGAAGGTGCATGCTTTGGGGCTGTCATTCTCATCCTTGTTTCACTGTGTGTCACTGACCCATTAAACACCAGTGATTATCAGGTGCTTCTAGATGTCACCAGCTACATGCTTGTTACAAGTCAGTGGTTTATTCTGTAGTAAAGCAAAGATGAGGCAAGTTTCATTTATGTTGTTTGGGTAAATTCTCTGATAAAAAAATATTTATTTTAAGGCAATAAAAGCTGCAATTAACCAGGTGAAAGCTGTTGCTGGCGGTACTGTAACCGAGGCTGATATCACGAGAGCAAAGTGAGTACATTATTTTTTGCATTTACCTTGGATCTGTTGAATGGAATTACCCTTCTGTTATAACACTGGCAGTCTTCTAGGAGAAAAGCACTAAGGATATAGGCTGGCTGTCTCAAAACTTTCTTAATCAACATTATATAAGAAGTAACACTTGCTAATCAGCCCTTATGTGTAGTAGATTGAAGTGATAAGAGCCGTTTTTGATATCATTGATCCATTTATAAAAAAAATATATATTTTCTTTAACCCAAGTAAAAGTTTAGTCTACAGCTTCTCATGATGGCAAAGGTTTGGTAGCTCTATGCACCTATTCAAATAGTTAGAAGTGTAAACTCTTCACACCTTGTGCTTTCCAGACATAGAACTATAGTACTTTTGAATTCATGTACAAACCTGAAAACTGTCTGCAAAGTTTGTATTGATATGTAAAGGCAAGTGATTTTGCCATTTCAGGAACCAGCTGAAATCCCAGTACCTTCTATCTAGCGAAAATTCCTCTGGGCTGTTGAATGAGATTGGGTCCCAGGCACTGGCAGCCGGTACCTATACATCACCAGCTGCTGCCATCGAACAAATAGATTCCGTGACCAGCGCAGATGTTGTTAATGTAAGTAGTTCATCTGTTTAGTGCATTTGTTATACTGTTACAGTGATACCATCCAGGGTCTGTGTTTTTTAGAGGAAAATGTTTGCTGACTTGGAAGATCAAGGTCGGTTTTGTGAATCCTTCTAAATAAAGGGAGCTCCCTGAATGCTAGCTGTTGATATGAAAATAACGCAAACTGTAAAGGTCCCATTATATCTGGCTATCCTGTTGTGTTGCTGCACGCATGTGGTATATTACATGTTAACATGCATTGTGTTAAGGAAGCCCATTCATTTTTAATGAAATCCAAACTGGGCCTGCAGGATTACATGCCCATGAGGTAAAGGTCCACCCCAACTAACAGCACATATAGGGACATGTGTGTGAATTTTCCCAGGCCTAAACCATAGCACACACAGGGATAGGCAACACACAGACCAAGAACAACATGAACAGTCAGAAAAAAGACACAACACACTGAATATACATGTACTTTACAATACCCCTTTTTTTGTGGTAGGCATTGTTAGAAAGGCTTGGCAGCAGCATAGTAGAACTTCTATTTCTGCCTTTAAGACAACCCTGTCTTTATCAATAATACAAATCTGAAAGTACCTTGCAGAAGAAAGGAATACTTCCTTTCTGTCGAGCAGTATGTTGAAACTTAAACAGTAGCAGTGCATGAAGCATTCCAAGATGGCAAATACTTCCAGATGTGTTGCTTTGGTTTCTTCCACTGATCCTCTGTTATTGCAGTGTCTTTTTTTTTTTACTGATGTAGGATTTGGTGACCACAGCAGCCAGCAAGGGACACAATATCTGGCACCCCTGAAATTGTTAGCTACACTATATTACCAAAAGCATTGGGACGCCTGCCTTTACACGCACATGAACTCTAATGCCATCTTAGTCCATAGGGTTCAATATGGAGTTGGCCCACCCTTTGCAGCTATAACAGCTTAAACTCTTCTAAACCTTGTGGACAGCCTTCTCAGGAGTGTGCCTATGGGAATGTTTGACCATTCTTCCAGAAGCGCATTTGTGAGGTCAGGCACTAATGTTGGATGAGAAGGCCTGGCTTTCAGTCTCTGCTCTAATTCATCCCAAAGGTGTTCCATTGGGTTGAGATTAGGACTCTGTACAGGCCAGTCAAGTTCCTCCACCCCAAACTCGCTCATCCATGTCTTTATGTACCTTGCTTTGTGCACTGGTGCGCAATCATGTTGGAACAGGAAGGGGCCATCCCCAAACTGTTCCCACAAAGTTGGGAGCATGAAAATGTCTTGGTATGCTGACGCCTTAGGAGTTTCCTTCACTGCAACTAAGGGGCCAAGCCCAACCCCTAAAAAAAAAAAGCAATACCATAATCCCCCCTCCACTAAATGATTTGGACCAGTGCACAAAGCAAGGTTCATAAAGACATAGATGAGCGAGTTTGGGGTGGAGGAACTTGACTGGCCTGCACAGAGTGCTGACCTCAACCTGATAGAACACCTTTGGGATGAATTAGAGCAGAGACTGCAAGCCAGGCCTTCTCACCCACATCAGTGCCTGACCCCACAAATGCGCTACTGGAAGAATGGTCAAACACTCCCATAGACACAATCCTAAACCTTGTGGACAGCCTTCCTAGAAGAGTTGAAGCTGTTAAAGCTGCAAAGGGTGGGCCAACTCAATATTGAACGCACCGGACTAAGACTGGGATGCCATTAAATAGAGGTCGACCGATATGGGTTTTTCTCTGGCCGATGCCGATATTTAGAAATCGCGATGGCCGATATATGATGCCGGTTTTTTTTGGGCCGATATATTAGGCCGATTTTTTTTTTTTTCCCTTCATCTCATAAAAACAGTTAGACCCCTTTCACACTGGGCGTTTTTCAGGCGCTTTTGGGCTAAAAATAGCGCCTGTAAAGTGCCTGTAAAACGGCTCCCCTGCAGTCTGTGTGAAAGCTCGAGTGCTTTCACACTGAGGCGATGCGCTGGCAGGATGTTAAAAAAAAGTCCTGCAAGCAGCATCTTTGGAGCGGTGTATACCACTCCTGCCCATTGAAATGAATGCGCACCGCTGCTGAAGCGCCTGCAAAGCGTTTCGGCAGCAGCGCTTCAGGGGTGCATTTAACCCCTTCCTCGGCCGCTAGCTGGGTTATAAGCGCCCCGCTAGCAGCCAAATAGCGCCGCTAAAATGACGGTAAAGCGCCACTAAAACTAGCAGCGTTTTACCGTCAACGCATGCCCGCTCCAGTGTGAAAGCAGCCTTAAGTAATAAGTGATATAGAAATTTTTTTACATTTTAAACATTTATTAAACAAAACAAACCTCCAATCAGTTCACTTGTATGTATAATTTAGATTAAAAAAAATAACTATATCTTAAATATTAAATACACAAAAACAGGTAATCAAAACTTTTGGACGAAAAAAAAATGGGCTAACTTTACTGCTTTTTTTTTTTTTTTTTTTTTATTTCATTAGTGTATTTTTTTTAAAAAAAATTGCGTTTGAAAGACCACTGCGCAAATACAGTGTGACATAAAATATTGCAACAACCGCTATTTTATTCCCTAGGGTCTCTGCTAAAAAAATATATATATATATATAATGTTTGAGGGTTCTAAGTGATTTTCTAGCAGAAAATACAGGATTTTTACTTGTAAGCAACAAGTGTCAGAAAAGATTTAGTCTTTAAATGGTTAAACTGAGAACTTCTACACACGAGTTCAGTCTATTGATAAAATAACCTGAAGAGATACAATGTATCTTCTTATCAGACTTGGCAGGCTGCCCAGAGGAGGAGAAGTCTTTCCACAGATAATGTCAGGAAACTTGCATTGACTTCTATTACAGAAGTCATTTGCAAGTCCCGCTGAAGTTATAATCGGCTTTTTTTATCGGCACAATCGGCCGATGCCGATTAAGTAAAAAAAGCCAAATATCGGCTGGCCGATATATCGGTCGACCTCTACCATTAAAGTTTCATGGGTGTGTAAGGGCAGGCGCCCCAATGATTTTGGTAATATAATGTAGCAGCTATGTATGGGGCTTTTCAAGATGGCAATGTTTTAGCCTGCTAGAAAAGTGATTATTCCTCCTCTTTTGCAAGATACTTTCATATTTATTTTGTTTAGGAAGTGACAAGATTTCTTTAATATAACACAGATGTTTCTCATGAATATATTGTCTCTGGGTTAGTGGTTCTGAACTAATGAAGACAGGCAGTTTGGCAACTAGCATTTTCAGAAGTAGGTTAGCAATGTTAACCTACATAGAGATAGGACACTATCGCTGTAACTTTTTTGTTGCCTGGACTTAAAATCAGTGACAAATGTTAATTCCACGTTAATGCCTAGATTTTACTCTTTTTGTAGGCTGCAAAGAAATTTGCATCTGGAAAGAAATCCTTGGCAGCAAGCGGGAACTTGGAAAACACCCCATTTGTTGCAGATCTCTAATTCTTCTCCAGCAAGACACTTCTACAGCAGCATATGCTTTTGGCTAAGCCCTTAGAAATGTACCTTCTGTAAATTGTTATGACCAGACATAGGGAAATGTAATTATTTATGAAGCCAAAATCATACATGCGACAGGAAGATTTTTGGAAGGCTTCTAATGTGGTCTGTGAAAGATGCTCATCTGTGTGTTATCTGCACCACATACAATTAAAGATTAATATTTGTATTATTGTTTTTGTGTGTCATTCTTCTATTTATAAATCAAGCATGATTTATTATATTTAGTTGGGATCTTTTGCAATAAGCTGAAAAAAAATGCGCAAAATGTAACTCCTTTCCTAAAGTGCGGGATGTGTATTGTTTTTTTTGTTTTTTTTTGGAATATAGCTGAGAATTTCTGTGCAGCATGTCTTGTAGAAAAATATATGGTCCATTTATTAGTGGCAGTTACCACATGATGCACAGAAAAACAATTTGGCTTTTTTAGGTGTTTAGTGGACTTATTGCAGACAGTAATCTCTTGGGCAATTCCAGATTGGACAAAAAAGTAAAGCTGGTCCCCAGCTCTGGTTAATAATAATAGTACCAATCCAGGGCCATTCCTTTTCCAAAGTGAGTGAAGTCTAGCGATTCACTCTTCATGTGAACCTAGGGCTTTAAAGTTGCCGAATTCAGACCCAATATAACTCCCTTCAGAGAAGCTGCTCAGGTACATCTACTGGAAGGCTTGGGTACAATGGATGCCAGTTTGTCTAATTTAGACTCTCTACAGTTTATACATTGTAACCCTCACAGGGAGAGCATGGCATCAGCTGCACTGTAATGGGGATACCCTCAAAGACATCATAGATGAGTGTCAGTTCTTTGGGCTGACAACTTGGTACTATTTGTGCAGGGTTCTCTACACAAGAACGTGTAGCTTCTGCAGCTCATCGAAACATTCCATGTTGCAGTCTCAGAAAATGCTTTAACATAACGAACAATTAACCTAAACCCCTAAAATAATGCCTTAATCCTCAACAAATGACTCAGTACTACTGTTTACATTTGGGATTGCTGCGATTGCCCATCATACTGATCTCAAAGCACAAAGCCGCACCAATGGGCTCTATTTTTTGCTTTTTGCTTCTGCTCTCTACTACTATCTATATTATGTAATACAATTGCTAGTTAAAGTGGAGTATGTAAATTGTGCCCACATGGTATAGAACAACAAAGTAAAAGCCTTAAGTGGGACTGTACTGGGCAGACAACTGGATGAAAACTGTTCTATAAAAGTAACAAAACTTTATTTATACGAAATTAGACAAAGTACAAAGGAAGCTTAAAGCCAATGTGCAATGTTGCTTTGGGCACTGGATCTTGCATTAGGCACTCACCTAGGCATGTAGTACGATGTGTTTTAGTTAGCTGCAGGGTCCTATGCAAGTCCATGGCCATGGAGTCCTGTACCTGAAGACCAAATAAACGGGGTATGCCCACTAGAAGGGTGAAAATTTGAGTGGGGCTTGGTCCCTAACATGCACCCATAATTGCTGGGAGGACTGCAAGTATGCTGTAGTAAGTCAGGGTTACAGCTCTAGCTGTGATCTCTGGCCCTAATTGGTCCTACATTATGGAGTAACACTTTTGGTTGCAGCCAGAGGCAGGCTAATGGCCTATGTCAAACCTCAGGGAGGCATGAAAAGTCTTGCAGCTCAAAGAGAAGCAGGTCTCATTCTGCCTTGGGCAGAACTCTAAATTCCAGCACTGACTGCTGTGCACATTCCATGCATAGAACATTGGCAGGTAGATTAACTCAGTTGTCTGTCTGCATTCTGGAGAATAGTCTATTCACCCATGGGTGTTTCAAGCTTTCTGCTGCAGGTGCTTGATACCAGATGTAGACCTTGACATCCTAAACTAGGCAGGTTTGTTGCCCGGACCAGCAATCCTCAGGCCATCCAATTGGATGCTCTGGTGACTTTCAGTTTAGTTCAGCCTAAGCTACTTTCCACCTCGAAATCTCCTCCCTCGTCTGCTCTGGTCATCCTCCTTGCAGCGAGCTGGCCCAGAACAATGTGGTACTACACCTTTCTACTTTTCATGCTGTTGAAGCCCAGGTCCTCGGGGTTAGGACTTGTCGGATTCTGTTATTTCTATGTTCTTAGGGGCTAGGATGTCAGTTTCTTGCAAAGTCTTCAATTCCACCTGACTGGTTTATTTTGCATAGTGGGAAACTAGGAAATTCCATCCCAGAAAGGACACTGGGAAGAATCTTTGTCTTTCTACCAAAGCAGTCTGGATCAGCATTTGAACTTGGGCACCATCAAGGGTCAAATCTTAACCCTAGCGGTTCTTTTCAAAGACTACTTGCCTGCTCACTTATTAGTAAAAGCCTTTGAGCAGGGTTTTGCTCACTTTGCTCCCCTGTACACTTTTGAGTGACACCATGGGATGTCAGCCTTTGTTGGTCCTTCAGAAACGGCCCTTTAAGTCTCTATCTGGGATATTTCTCTGACCATCCTCATTCACAAGCTCACCTTTTCTTATTGCTATCATTTCTGTGAGGTAAGTTTTTAAGTTAATGGCATTATCCTGTAAAGCAGGGCTTGACAAATTTTGCTTTGGATCTAGGAGCCAGCTAAAAAAGTTAGGAGCCAGCTTGTGCGCGGCGATATGTAATGCGTGTATCGCCATTAATGTTTTCATGCGTAAGCGCCCCAACGCGTGTGTTTACATTTGTAGGTAGATGTGGGGGGGTGATATTTTATGTGCTTGGGTGTAAATCTTAATTTTTTTTACAATTGATAAAATGTTTTTTTGGGTTATTTTTAACTTTACTTTTTTTTTTACCCCATGTGATGATTTTTAATGAGACATGCACGGTCTAGCAGAGTTGGGGAGGATGGGGGGGGGGTGAGCAGAGTTGGGGGGGGGGGGGATGGAGGAGAAGGGGGGGTGAGCAGAGCTGAGGGGGGGGAGCAGAGGTGGTGGGTGGGAGGGGAGGGTGAGCGGAGTTGGGGGGGATGGAGGAGAGGGGGGTGAGCAGAGCTAGTGGGGGATGGAGGAGAGGGGGGGAGTGAGCAGAGTTGGGTGAGCGGAGTCCGGGTGGGTGGAGTCAGGGAGGATGGAGAAGGGGAGGGGGGGTGAGCAGAGTTGGGGTGGATGGATGAGAGGGGTTGAGCAAAATTGGGGTGGATGGAGGAGAAGGGGGGGTGAAGGTTTAGTGAGGTGGGGGTTATGATCAGAGCTGGGCTGTTCTGTGCTGTCAAGACATGTGTATTGGGGGTTGGAGCACAGGCTGCTGGGAAGGAAGACACAGGGACAGGTGTCTGGGTCTGGGGACAGACCAGACATTCCTGAGGGTCCTGGTAGGAAACATCTTGCTTCTCTATCAAATACTGCTAGCTGAATTAGACCAGTCCTGATCTGAAACAACCAAGTGTCCTAAATGCTCTCACCCTCTGCACGAGGGACACCTCCACCGCGCCAAAGTCCCCTTTAAAATTATGGGAGATAAAGTAAACACCAGTGAAAGTGCTGACAAAAAATAAATATATATAAAGTTGTACTAAATATATTATAATCTAGTACATAAGAGATGTAGAGCTGCCCACTTAAATCAAAACCACAAAATAATCAATAAATTTAATCCCAAATATCGGTGAAATATAAGCAAACACCGACACCTAGGATAAATTAGCAGGCGCTCAAAAATTGCTCCAGATGTAACTAGCTATACCACCATAAATGACATTATCCGGTGATAAACCCGTTCTCTGAAGAAAATCAACAAGATGTAAGTACAAGTGTAAAACAAGTGAACAATAAGCAATGATGGTGATACCCTCTATCAGGGACTCAATCACCCATGAGTGACACCCCTAAAAATAAAATACAAATATCAAATATGCTACAATATAAATACGTGATGTGATTATATACCTAGCAGTATACAATAGTGGTGACACCCTCTAATAGTGTTGATAATCTAAGTATAGCAAGCTAAATTAATAGCATACCTTAAACATCAATGAAAAATAGAGACATAATGAAATGTACTAATATAAAATCAAACAGTGATGTGATCTAATATCTGCGTGTATCACGCCCCTATTCAACCCAGAATTGACTGGATATATTAGATCAGGGTGTGACTAGTGATATAATGGTGACACCCTCTAATAATGGGTCAGTAATCTGTGTATGGTACACCACATGAATGGCGGACCACAAAAATAAACACCTGTAAACAAGCACAATATTATAAATAGAACTTCTTATAGTAAATAAGTAAGTATAAATTGTGGTGGAAAAACATAAATATATATATAAAAGTGACAGCGAAAAAACGTGCAAATAGTTCAATTCATGCTGCAAAGTTCAGCAACTCCCAAAAACAGTTCATGAATAGAACCAGCCCTTGATAGAGGCTGTAAGTGATTAAAGCTGGTGACAACAAAATATTCAATCAAATGTCCCACACAGATGATTCCTCAGTGATAGATGTCAAGAAAATGATGAGTATCTCCGTGTTCCTTCCACCTCACCACTGTGCTAGTGAATCGCACTCTCCAGACATGCACTCACCAAAATGAAATGCCAGCACTTTCATGCAAGGCAAAACAAGCTTTCTTTACCACACTCCTGGGTAAATATTGCATACGAGGCTCACAAGGATGATGTTCAATGGATCCACATAAAAGAAAATGAATGCTCAAATAGTGTAATTCCGCATTGAAAATTTATTAAAAATCATGCAAACTTCACACATAGCACTCACATTGTGTAAACCTAAAACAAGCTCAAACCGTGTAATGCACAGCAAACTTCAACTCAGTGGATTCGGTAATAACAATGGTCACGGCGGACCCGAGGTGTGCAACTGCTGGATGCTCTCTCACCCCTCCCTCGGGAAACCTCCGTCCCTCCGTGCGCTCGTATCCTACTCTTCTGTGTGGCCGAAAGCAAGTACGTCACAACTCACAGCCACGCCCCGACATGTTTCGTCATGGAACGACTTATTCATGGGATTGGCTGTGTACGCTGTCACTCAACTTTTATATCCACTCTCAAGTATCCGCCCACTGGATTACGTCATGCGCATGCGCACACCTCGCGTCCCCGTACGCTGGATACAATGATATCTTCACAAAGCAGAGAAAATCAGCGGTTGCAATGGTCTTTTCACATAACTAGCCCACTGATGTGTGACAACCCCCTTACAGGGCAAGTAACTAATCTGGATTAGCTTATTACCTGATCACAATTCCCAATTAATATAAAAAATAAATAATATATAAAATATATGTATGCGTGTAAATTACAATATCAATAAAAATTAAAGGGTCCGTTCCGACACCTTGCACTCCATTCTAGCTATATGTCATGATCATAAATAGACAGCTGCGCTATAAAAACATAATATTAAAATACACCTTTGTCATTGCTACAATTTCTGAGCAGACCTCTAATAAAAACTCCATTAGTGACTATAAATGCTCCAATGCTGAATTCTGATTACAGGAAAATCTATAGGAATACCAACTCTAGAGATATAGGGAATATATATATAAATTATTTATTTTTTATATTAATTGGGAATTGTGATCAGGTAATAAGCTAATCCAGATTAGTTACTTGCCCTGTAAGGGGGTTGTCACACATCAGTGGGCTAGTTATGTGAAAAGACCATTGCAACCGCTGATTTTCTCTGCTTTGTGAAGATATCATTGTATCCAGCGTACGGGGACGCGAGGTGTGCGCATGCGCATGACGTAATCCAGTGGGCGGATACTTGAGAGTGGATATAAAAGTTGAGTGACAGCGTACACAGCCAATCCCATGAATAAGTCGTTCCATGACGAAACATGTCGGGGCGTGGCTGTGAGTTGTGACGTACTTGCTTTCGGCCACACAGAAGAGTAGGATACGAGCGCACGGAGGGACGGAGGTTTCCCGAGGGAGGGGTGAGAGAGCATCCAGCAGTTGCACACCTCGGGTCCGCCGTGACCATTGTTATTACCGAATCCACTGAGTTGAAGTTTGCTGTGCATTACACGGTTTGAGCTTGTTTTAGGTTTACACAATGTGAGTGCTATGTGTGAAGTTTGCATGATTTTTAATAAATTTTCAATGCGGAATTACACTATTTGAGCATTCATTTTCTTTTATGTGGATCCATTGAACATCATCCTTGTGAGCCTCGTATGCAATATTTACCCAGGAGTGTGGTAAAGAAAGCTTGTTTTGCCTTGCATGAAAGTGCTGGCATTTCATTTTGGTGAGTGCATGTCTGGAGAGTGCGATTCACTAGCACAGTGGTGAGGTGGAAGGAACACGGAGATACTCATCATTTTCTTGACATCTATCACTGAGGAATCATCTGTGTGGGACATTTGATTGAATATTTTGTTGTCACCAGCTTTAATCACTTACAGCCTCTATCAAGGGCTGGTTCTATTCATGAACTGTTTTTGGGAGTTGCTGAACTTTGCAGCATGAATTGAACTATTTGCACGTTTTTTCGCTGTCACTTTTATATATATATTTATGTTTTTCCACCACAATTTATACTTACTTATTTACTATAAGAAGTTCTATTTATAATATTGTGCTTGTTTACAGGTGTTTATTTTTGTGGTCCGCCATTCATGTGGTGTACCATACACAGATTACTGACCCATTATTAGAGGGTGTCACCATTATATCACTAGTCACACCCTGATCTAATATATCCAGTCAATTCTGGGTTGAATAGGGGCGTGATACACGCAGATATTAGATCACATCACTGTTTGATTTTATATTAGTACATTTCATTATGTCTCTATTTTTCATTGATGTTTAAGGTATGCTATTAATTTAGCTTGCTATACTTAGATTATCAACACTATTAGAGGGTGTCACCACTATTGTATACTGCTAGGTATATAATCACATCACGTATTTATATTGTAGCATATTTGATATTTGTATTTTATTTTTAGGGGTGTCACTCATGGGTGATTGAGTCCCTGATAGAGGGTATCACCATCATTGCTTATTGTTCACTTGTTTTACACTTGTACTTACATCTTGTTGATTTTCTTCAGAGAACGGGTTTATCACCGGATAATGTCATTTATGGTGGTATAGCTAGTTACATCTGGAGCAATTTTTGAGCGCCTGCTAATTTATCCTAGGTGTCGGTGTTTGCTTATATTTCACCGATATTTGGGATTAAATTTATTGATTATTCAGTCCTGATCTGAGCCTATGGTCTAAAGCAGCCTTTCTCAACCTTTTTACCCCTGAGGAACCCTTGAAATTTTCAGGTTTCTCGGAGAGCCCCTGCTAAAAAGAATTGTGCCTACAGCTCATGATACATTTGTGTGATTTATATGTCAGGTTTTTTTTTTTTTTTTAATTATACAGTAGGAATAATTAGAGTGGACACCAAGTACCCCACATTATCATTAGTGGTCCGTTTTGAAGTAGTGAACAAATTACCCCGCTTGCGTTGGTGATCAGTGAAGGTGGGAGATCAATCCACCATTGTTCAAAGCTCAAGAAACCCCTAGCAACCTCAGGAGGAACCCTGGTTGAGAAACACTGGTCTAAGGGATAGGGTCTGACCCTTACCTGTTAAGTGGTCATCTGCCTCTAATTCTTGGCTCTGTCAGGTGAGGCCAGGCCGAGTTGCCTATATGATCATTGCGGGCTTCTACATCAACGCTAGACTTTGTGGCCCAGTTCTCTCAATTCCTCACAGATAGCCCCTTGAAGAGGCTTAAACGCATGCCAGCACCATCTATAACAGGGTCTATGTCTGATCTTCCTGTGACCATATCTAACTCTATTCAGTCCCAACAATAAAGTTCTGATGAAACTAATCTTGAGATACCTTAGATTTACTACAGGTTATTTCTGGCCTTATGGACGTAGTGGGTACTACACTGTATTTGGATGATCCGCCTACTGTCTCCAGCCTCACTGGAAATGCACCAAAGGGTCCTGGGCCCCAATTGAGTGTCCCGGAACTTTTCCCTTTTGAGAGGGGATTTGCTAGACAATGGTCTATACCAGTGATGGCGAACCTTGACACCCCAGATGTTTTGGAACTACATTTCCCATGATGCTCAACAACACTGCAGAGTGCCAAGGTTCGCCATCACTGGTATAGACCATACTGTGGATTCACCAGCATCCCACTCTACTGAGTAACTACAGGTGGGGGGCATGCTAATACTCAAGGGATTCTACTGACAGTTTGCTTAGAGAGGCTAGGCACTCTGTCCTGTATTGATCTTAATCTGCCAAACTCTGGCTGAACCGGTCAGATGCCTCAAACTGATTTCTCTACTGCCAGGGTCGACCCCTCTTTATTGAGTGGTGAAGGAGATATCTAATGTCTTCTATTTCAGTTGTGATAGCTTGTCAAAACTTCTGTCCCGTCTTGGTCTGTTGTCCATACAGATGTGCAGAACACACTCTTTAAGGTGCCAGGATGCCAATACCCCTTCTAAAGAGTATCTGGCCTCTGAGGGCCCTTGTCGTTTTTTTTTTTTTTTTTTGTTTTTTTTTTTTTTTTTCCACCTACCCTGTGTACAACCCTTATTTATGCCGCAGCAGGCCAGAACACGCTCCTGCCTCCATATAGGAGTGGGTGGGCTAGCTCACCCTTGTCCTTTATCCACTTGTACAGCAGGTGCCCCTAAAAAAGAAATTGAAATGAATAAATTACAGTGCTCGCAGTAGTGCAAATGATGTATCAAAATATAAAGTGAGAATAATTCATAAGTAAGTGAATGTCCATATATTGGTGAATGATTTGCTCCAATTCATAAAGTGCGATCGTGCTCCAAACTCTAAGTGCGCCACACTCCCTCCTGTGTCCCCACTCACCAGATGGCATGGACCCCAAGCTTTTCAGTCTAGGGGTCGTTTTAGGCTTGGCGTGTTGGCCAGGGATGACTATTCACATCAGGATACCAGGGAGATCTTCAATGCTCATGACAATCAAGCGTGGATCATAGTACCCAAAACGACATAAAGGAAGGGGACTATAGTGAAGTACTGCTTGGTAAAGCTATTGCGCACATAAAAAGGTACTTACAAAATGTAGGTTAAAACAGGCATAGGTTTAGCAAAGGATTGCAATGAGAAATACTGCTTCTGACTAGCGTTCCACTGAAAACCAGAAGTGATGTTGTGTGGATTTAAAACCGGAATCCACACGACGTCCAGTTTTCTGGTTTGGAGCACGATCGCACTTTAAGAATTGGAGCACATCCTTCACCAATATATGGACATTCACTTACTTATGAATTGTTTTCACTTTATTTTTTGATACATCATTTGCACTACTGCGAGCGCTGTAATTTATTCATTTCATTTTATTTGTCGAGTGTATAGCATTTTGTGTACAGCAGCTGCAACTTTATTCATATTTTTATTTGGTTTAACATATTCATATTTTTTTTACTTCTAGCGCAAATGTATATATATTTAGAATATATTCCTTTCACAGTAGGTGCCCCTAGGCACCCAGAGCCTGAGTCTAATGCCACGTACGCATGAGCGGATTGGCCAACGGGCTAAACTCCGTCGGCATTTCCGACGGAAAGATTTAGAACATGTTATCTGAGTCCGTTAGAAATGCCGACAGAAAAAGTCTGATGGGGCATACGCACGGTCGGAATGTCCGACCAAAATCTCCCATCTGACTTTTTCTGTCGGGAAGTCCGGCCGTGTGTATGCGGCATTAGACGGCCCACAGGGCTAAGAGTGAAAAACTGGCAAAGTCTGCTGACAAACCTGCTTTAAGGGGGAGGGGGGTTCCAGCTTCTAAAAGTGGTTGACTGTTTTGCCGCGTACACACGATCGGACTTCTCGTTGGAAAAAAATATGACGGCTTTTCCAACGGGATTTCGCTCAAGTTTGCCTTGCATACACACGGTCATGCAAAAGTTCGCTGAACTTACGACCGTCAAGAACGCGGTGACGTACAACACTATGATGACCCAAGAAAATGAAGTTCAATGCTTCCGAGCATGCGTTGAATTGTTTCCGAGCATGCGTAGAAATTTTGCGCGTCGGAATTGCCACAGACGATTGCATTTTCGGATAGGAACTTTTTCCGACCGATAAATTAAGAACATGCTCTTAATCTTTTGCTGGCTGGAATTCAGCCAGCAAAAGTCCGATGGAGCATACACACGGTCGCATTTTCCGATGAAACACTCTCATCTGTCTTTTGCCGGCCGAAATTCCGATCGTGTGTATGCGGCATAAGTCTCTGACAGTTTCTTCAGTGCTATTTCCCCGGTGGTATCGCTTAGTGTTCCCCTTTCCAGAGGAACCTTCTTTTTCACAGTCATCGCATGGGACCAGCCTTGACTCTCCTTCATCCTTTCAGGGATCAAAATAGCTGTTGTACAGGGCCACATTATTTTTTTTTTTTTTTAGAGCCTGGACTCTTGTCTTAAAACCTAGTGCCTGTTCCTGGCATCCCCATTGTGGGATATTTGAATGACCCCCTGTGATAAGGGTAAGTTTAGGGATTTAGGTATAGCATTTCCTTGAAGGACCTGGTGCCTTAAAAATCTGTTTGGATCTAGCCTTCTTATGCCGCGTACACACGGTCGGACTTTTCGTCTACAAAAGTCAGACAGCCTGTCCGACAGACTTCCGGCAGACTTTCGGCGGACTTGCGGCATACTTTCTAACGAACGGACTTGCCTACACACGACCACACAAAAGTCCGACGGATTCGTACGTGATGACGTACACCGGACTAAAATAAGGAAGTTCATAGCCAGTAGCCAATAGGTGCCCTAGCGTGGCTTTTTGTCCGTCGGACTAGCACACAGACGAGCGGATTTCGGGGTCCGTCGTAGTTACGACGTAAAGATTTGAAGCATGTTTCAAATCTAAAGTACGTCGGATTTGAGGCTAAAAAAGTACGTTGAAAGTCCGGAGAAGCCCACACACGATCGGATTACCAGCCAGCTTTAGTCCGTCAGCGTCCGTTGGACTTTTGTAGACGAAAAGTCCGACCGTGTGTACGCGGCATTAGATTTCAGCTCTGGGACCTACCTGTAGACCAGGGTAATCATCCTCCCTCTTGCTACATATGTCAACAGTAGGTGGTCCTTTACTGCTCTCAATATTAAACAAGGAGTTTCCCTCGCTTGCATGAGTATCAGGAGTTAGGGTAGCCTTCTCTCAGAGACATCTACTTTTTCACCCTTTCTTCTCAGCCTACCTTAGGATTTGTGTCTGCCTTTGCAGTCTAGCATATTGACTTATTTAGACCAGGTAGTTCCTGTCTCTGCTTCTTGTATCCATAGACTTCTCTGCTGGAGGATTCATCCTGCCCCAAGCTTCCTTCTGACTGTCCAGACTGTCTAATTCTCTCAATTTCATGGGATTTTGCCTTTGACAGGCATTTAGACCAGACTCCATTGGCTGCCATTGAGATGGTACTGTGTCTTCACCTCCAAGAAAGTTCAAGAGTTCCTCCTGTATCAGAAATAGTGTGGTGAGCGATAGTCTCATGCACTTTGATCCCCTTAGGGGAAATTTACTGGACACTGATTCCTCTCAACTAGAAGCCTCTGACCGCAGCTTCTGTATGCTACTTAGACCCTTTGTGGCAGGCCAAACTGGTTGGATAAAGACAAACTTGTTTTCTTCTGCTGGTACCCCCAGAAAGGGAGTGGAACACCTTACTGACTTTGGGGGACTTGTCCAACCAGGACTAGGTCCTCTTTCCTTGAAGGATCCACAGCCTATTGAAGAAGGGCTAGAGGTTTCTTTCTCTATGTTGACTTCCAGCCAGGCATATTCTCTTGGTTACATAAATAAGTCTCCTGTTTCTTGCCCATCAGATGCTGACGATTCCCTGGATCTGGGGAAGCAGAATCATTCCTCGATTTATAGCTAGACACAAAGTATAGGCAGGATTGCTCTTCAGCAGGATCCTCTGTGGTTGCTCCAGAGGTATTTCATGAGTACCAGGGAAAATATCAGCTATCCTCACCTTTTCTTACCGGTGTCTATATCTTTTACCTTGCCTACCCTTCTGGGGATTCTTCCTTGCATCCTACTCCTTCAGTCATATTGACTTTGTGGGACTGAATTTATGTTTTTCCTGGTGGATTGCACTCTTTTTTAGACTATTTTGTTCTAACTACACTGGATTCTTCTTGATCAGCCTTGCCTAGCAAGATCAGTTCCCTTGGTGTGAGGACTATAGATACAGTGGCTCTAATACAGCAGAATGTCCTCACACCAAGGGAACTCTTGTCTACCCTCCAAGCACAAGCACTTTCCATAGGCATTTTTACTGGAATCATGTTCGAGTGCCCCTAATTTCAATTACTAGCAAGATCAGTTGTCTGGTTAAACCATCTTGCAGACATAGAGCTTTTGTCCACCACAGGGGATCAGGGGTTTACAGTCTTAAGGTCTTACTTCTTTATCAGGACATGCCTTTTTGTTCAGATCTCTTCTGGGGGTTTCGACCCCCATGCTTTTGACCACATCAGGTTGCAGGTTCCCTCTTCCCTTAGGTTAATTAATGTTTTGGTCTTTCTAGTGGCTCATGAGCAGTCCCCCAATTCTGTTCATTGAGCCTACGAGAGGTTGCAAATATATTTGAACAAAAACTATAATCACATTATTCTGTCTGTAAATCATTTCTAGTCAAGTCATTTTCATTGTCCTTAGTTTCCTTACTGTAATGTAATTTTTGTTTGATCTGTAGAATGACATACAGTGTTTTTGATTTAAAAAAAAAAAAAAAGCTTTTACGGTATATCTTTGTAACGCAATAAGTGTTCCTGGACAGAGAGCGTTCCAGACATGGCCACAAAAGCTCATCAGAGGATTTTTTTCCCCAGAGTTTCTACACTTTGTTCTATTTCAATTTGATCTTGTTTGCACTTACTGCTTTGGTCAATAGATAATTATTTTTACCACTGTTTATTATAACCTGGCTTTGTTTAATTTTTTCACCTTGAGGTTTCGAATATGTTTATGGTTTTGAATATGAAACACCAGAACTCTATTGAAAAAGTGACTGGAAAATATAAGTCCCAAATGAAGGTAAAAAAAAGTCCCGAATGAGGTAAGAAAGTAACTGACGTCACAAAAACACACAGTCCCTGGAGTCAAGGCAGATGCAAACAGTGATCATAGACATGTAACACAATCCTTGGAGCCAAGGGTAGATGTATTCAGTGATTATAGACGTGAGACACCCAGTGAAAAATCCTCCACCTAATAAGATGTCCGCTTACCAGAGGTAAGCTGTAAATCAGCTTAATAGTAAACCTCCACTCAGGGGAAATCAGCTCCTCAGGTCACCAGCCAAGGAAGGGGGTGGACAGGATCTTTCGGTGTATTGAACTCAATCCGCATAGCAGGAGGACATGTAAAATCACGATATAAAGGCACATAGGATATAAAACAGCCGGCCGGCTCGCATGCACCCATTCAAACGTTTGAACGGGTGCATGCGAGCCGGCCGGCTGTTTTATATCCTATGTGCCTTTATATCGTGATTTTACATGTCCTCCTGCTATGCGGATTGAGTTCAATACACCGAAAGATCCTGTCCACCCCCTTCCTTGGCTGGTGACCTGAGGAGCTGATTTCCCCTGAGTGGAGGTTTACTATTAAGCTGATTTACAGCTTACCTCTGGTAAGCGGACATCTTATTAGGTGGAGGATTTTTCACTGGGTGTCTCACGTCTATAATCACTGAATACATCTACCCTTGGCTCCAAGGATTGTGTTACATGTCTATGATCACTGTTTGCATCTGCCTTGACTCCAGGGACTGTGTGTTTTTGTGACGTCAGTTACTTTCTTACCTCATTCGGGACTTTTTTTTACCTTCATTTGGGACTTATATTTTCCAGTCACTTTTTCAATAGAGTTCTGGTGTTTCATATTTATAAATAATCATTTTTTCATTTTTGATGTATTTTATTTTCATACACTTAATTGTATTTGATTAGTCACATCACATGATATTGTCTTTAGCGCGGTCTTTCTTGAATATTTCTGTTTAGTATGTGCACGCCTCACATTAAGACTGCAGCTTTTTTAGTTTTATAACTGAGTGTTCATTACAGTGAGTAGCGCGGTAATTTTTGATATTTATGTTTATGGTTTTGTCATTGAGTTTCATTTTTTTTTCATGTCAGACAGCAGTGGTACTGTTTTCGCCGGTTTCGTTATGCTTTGAGCTTTTTTTTTTTTTTTTTTCTATATGTATTTGCTTATTTCAGACACGGTACAACACTAGGGGGAAGCATATCCCCTAACTAGGTTGCTCGTGCATTTATCATCAATGGAGAATTTTACTTTCAAGTGATTGTAAACATTCGTTTTTGTTTTGTTTTTAAATAACAAACATATCATACTTACCTCCACTGTGCAGTTCCTTTTGCACAGTGTGGCCCCGAACCTTGTCTTCTGGGGTCCCCCAGCGGCTCCTCCTTGCATCGGTAAACCCCCTGGGAGGGGCGCATTCCCGAGTCCAGCATTTGCGTGCATAGATACAGAATGCCGGACTTTGCCCCGCCCCCGTCATTGGATTTGATTGACAGCAGCGGGAGCCAATGGCTGCACTGCTATCAATCAAATCCAATCAAGAGCTGAGAACCCCGGGCAGAGAGGTAGAGCGCGTCTCCGCCGAGGGAACGTATGGGCTCAAGTGAGTAAAACGAGGGGCTCGGGGGCCGGTCAGTGTCAGAAGTTTTCTCATCTTAATGCATAGGATGCATTAAGGTGAAAAAACACTAGGGTTTACAACCCCTTTTAAATGTTTTTATTATATCATAAAATACGATGTTAATGTAATATAGCTAAATTAAAGTAATTTCTTTGGGTTAATGAAGTTTTTTTTGTTACTGGCACAAATTTCATTACATTTAATCCCTAGTAATAGTTTGGGGTCAATTCACTAAGAGTTAAATAACGGCAAATAAAATGCGGTAAAAGAATTTTGCGTTAAATACAGAATGCGGTACTTGTTTGATTTAGCGGTAATTCCCGCATTATTTAATGCTGTAATTTACCACACTGAGCCGGTTGCATGCAGCCCAGCAGGTCAGGAAAGGGGGGGGAGTGAGCGCCCCTGCCCCCCGAACCATACAAGGCCACATGCCCTCAACATAGGGGGGTGGGTGCTTTGGGGCAGGGGGGCATATTCCCACAACCCTGGCCGGTGGTTGTGTGGGTCTCTGGGCAGGGGGCTTATCGAAATCTGGAAGCCCCTTTAAGAAAAAGTAATAAAAAGGCAGAGTTTTTATCAATTCCTTTATTAATAAATAAAATATTGTCAATGACACCGCCCATCGCACCCAAAAAATAAATAAAAAAAGCTCCTGCCATACATGAAGGCTGGCTGCCTACTGCAGTCTCCGCCGTTTGATAGTTCTTATTTAGGCAAGGGGCGGGGCCATCTGGCGACATCACCCGGTGGCACTGCCCCTCGTGACGTCACGGACAGAGGTGCGGCGGGCGGCATGATTCAAGATGGATTTACATCAGGGGACAATGTTTTTTTTATTTTTTAATAAAGGAATTGTCTGTGTTTTTTTTTACTTTGTGACACCATTTTGGTGAATGGGTAGGGGTACAATGTGTACCCCATACTCATTCACATGGGGGGGTGGGATCTGGGGGCCACCTTGTTAAAGGGGCTTCCAGATTCCAATAAGCCCCCTGCCTGCAGGCCCCCACAACCACCGGCCAGAGTTGTGGGGATGAGGCCCTTGTCCCCATCAACATAGGAAGACCCCCTCTACCCCAAATCACCCACCCATACATGTTGAGGGCATGTGGCCTGGTATGGTTCAGGAGGGGGGCGCTCGTTCATCCCCCTCCCTTACCTAACCTGCTGCTCTGCATGCTCGGATAAGGGTCTGATATGAATTTTGGAGAGGACCCCACGCAGTTCTTTTTTAAAATTTGGCGTGAAGCTGTTTTTGTTTTTTTTAAGCATTTTTAATTGTCTGCACCTTTTGGTTACATTCAGCTGTCAGGGGAAACTCCTGACAGCTGATGAGTCATCCGTTGCTAAGGACATGGTGGCCGGCTTCCCAACCCGCTCCTTAGCAACCAGCAATTTGTCAAAAAACAGCGCAGGGGTCCGCATGTGATACCGCAAGACAAACTCTGTTGGTGAATAATGCATGCTTTTTTACTCTCTGGTCTGTTTGTAAATTGGACTTAAGAGCTTTTTAAATGATATTTACCGACACATTTTTGATATTGTGGTAAATATCACATAATCGTTATTTTTTTTTTATGAAGTGGACTTAATTTACCGCATGCAATCATTTATGCAAATAAGTTACGTGACAAGGTTAAACGGTAAATGTTAGTGAATTTACTCTTTTTTTCTCATATTTTTTAACTCCTACTCTCATTGGATTACCCATTTGAAGTCAGCACAGCACTAAATGCAACCGTCTGCTTTTCATAAACTGTTGTGATTGTACCATAATAGGATTTTTATAATGGCTTACCTGTAAAATCCTTTTCTTTGAAGTACATCATGGGACACAGAGCCATAGCAATTACTATGTGGGTTATAGGCCCCCTTCAGGTGATGGACACTGGCAAGCCCTAAGACAAAAAGTGCACTCAATATATAACCCCTCCCACTACTGGGAGTACCTCAGTTTTGTAGCAAAGCAATACACGTGTATACCAAAGAAGGGTGAGTCCTCTGTGTCCCATGATGTACTTCAAAGAAAAGGATTTTACAGGTAAGCTGTTATAAAAATCCTATTTTCTTATTGTACATCACGGGACACACAGCCAGGGCCAGTACAAGGGGTGGATGCCCTGGGCAGGACCATTTACTGGAGGAAGGGGGGCGCTTGGGGCCGCTTTGATCTGTGGCTACAGCGCTCCCCTCCCACCTCCTCCTCTTGTTTGTCACACAGCGCCAGGAGCGCTGTGTGTCAGGGAGCTGGGTCTGTGTGTGTGTGTGTTCGGCGGCACCGTAACAAGGTCCCGCCCCCCTAGACCGGCTCGTGATAGCAGATTGAACCAGTGTTCCACCTATCACACGAGCCGGTTTAGGGGGGTGGGACCTTGTTACGGCGCTTCCGAACACACACACACAGCTATGTGACACACAGAGCTGCAGGAGATGTCCGTTGTGTGATTCAGGGCAGGCTATGGTGAGTCTGCATTCATAGGCACAGAGAGGCTGCTATTATGGGCACAGAGTGTCTGCGATTATGAGCACAGAGAGGCTGCAATTATTGGCACCGAGAGTCTGCGATTATGGGCAGAGAGGCTGCGATTGTGGTCACAGAGACGCTGCAATTATGGGCACAGTGAGGCGGCATTGATGGGCACAGTGAGGCGGCATTGATGGGCACAGTGAGGCTGCATTGATGGGCACAGAGAGGCTGCAATTATGGGCACAGTGAGGCGGCATTGATGGGCACAGAGAGGCTGCAATTATGGGCACAGTGAGGCGGTATTGATGGGCACAGTGAGGCTGCATTGATGGGCACAGAGAGGCTGCAATTATGGGCACAGTGAGGTGGCATTGATGGGCACAGTGAGGCTGCATTGATGGGCACAGAGAGGCTGCAATTATGGGCACAGTGAGGCAGCATTGATGGGCACAGTGAGGCGGCATTGATGGGCACAGTGAGGCGGCATTGATGGGCACAGTGAGGCGGCATTGATGGGCACAGAGAGGCTGCAATTATGGGCACAGTGAGGCAGCATTGATGGGCACAGTGAGGCTGCAATTATGGGCACAGAGAGGTTGTGTTTATGGGCACAGTGAGGCGGAATTTATGGGCAAAGCGGTAGGCTGCATTTGATGGGCACTGGTGAGACTGCATTGATCACTTTTATCATGTCTGCAGTCTCTGACTATCGCCTGCATCATGTCCTCAGTCTCTAACCATCTCTTGTCTTATATCATGTCTGCAGTCTCTGAGGGGAGTTTGCTTAATTAGTAATGGTATTGGTAATATGCAGCAGGAAGGGGGTTAATGCACTGTAACTGATGCATTAGTATAGATCCCATTGTCTGTAGGCACTGTAGCTTTTCACAGCGGGGGGGGCGCAGTTTTTCACCCTGGGCACCGAATGACCTTGTCCCGGCACTGCACAGAGCCATAGTAATTACTATGTGGGATGTCCCATAGCAATGCCAACTGAAGTGAGGGAGAGACAACAATATTAGGGCACCAAGAGACAAGCGGACTTATACTGCAGCCTGCAGTACACTGCGCCCAAAGGTGATATCTTCATGACCTTTTACATCTATTTTATAGAATCTGGTAAATGTATGGACTGAAGACCAAGTTGCGGCCTTGCAGATCTGAGCCATGGAGGCTTGGTGATGCACTGCCCAAGAAGCACTAACAGCCCTGGTGCAGTGCGCTTTAATATGAAAAGGAGGAATTTTCTATTAAACCATAAGCTTCACCAATCACTTGACGAATCAATTTAGAAATAATAGATTTCAACGCTGCCTGTCCCCTTTTAGGACCTTCTGGCAACAGAAACAAAACATCCGTTTTACAAATCTGAGCGGTCACCTTCAAATAGACCTTGAACGCTCTCACCACATCAAGAGAATGTAGTGACCTTCCACAGAACAAGGTTCTGGAAAAAATGAAGGCAGAACAATATCCTGGTTTAAATGAAAACCTGACACTACCTTTGATAGGAAATTAGGATGAGGCCGCAATACAACCTTATCCTTATGAATAATCAAATATGTCTCTTTACAAGAAAGAGCAGCCAACTCTGATACTCTTCTTGCAGAAGATATGGCAACCAATAAAATTATTTTGCTCGTCAAGAGGACCAAGGGAATATCTCGTATTGGCTCAAAAGGCTGTTTCTGTAATGCCGACAGGACTAAATTCAAGTCCCAAGGGTTCAGGGGTGATCTAACTGGAGGATTACTCCCTGAATAAAGTTATGAACCAGAGAGTGTGAAGCAAGTGGTCGTTGAAAAAACACCGATAAGGCAGACACCTGGCCTTTGATAGTATTTAAGGCCAGCTTCATTTCCAATCCCATCTGCAGAAATTCAAGGATCCTACCTGTCACGGAACGTCCCTCACTCCGCTTGAGTGCTTCCGTCAGTATACCACTTCCTCCCAGTGTGGACTCAGATATCCGATATTCCAACCGCTCCCAAGCACAAAACAAGGCGAGACTTGCTTAGATGCTAACATGGACTATTTTTATTTTGAATCAAAATTACAAGACTTTATATGCCGTTGGAACCTCTTCTAACAATACAACTGTAACCTAATTAACATGAACTAGTTTACTAAATCATTTACCCAGACTAGGTGACTATTCAATACACATTACCATAAACATCAACACAGGGTTAATTAGAACAAACAACAATGTGTGGAATACCCTTAGAACCTGTGGTAAGCCA